>VDFB02296338.1:0-17182 GCA_007258455.2 Sequoia sempervirens | reverse complement strand
AGGTATAGAAAATGATCACTCTTTTAAATTGTTGAGATACTAACAATTACCAATTTATTCTTTTCTAGCTACATTTGTTTCTCTAGTTAAGCTATAAAGAGAAATATTATTGTATGATAATGTCTCGACTCTTAAGAGTTTGAAAAGGAAAAATATTGCATTTAAATAAATAAACTTACAGAAATAATTATGCTTGAAATAGAATAAAAGGTAAATGAGAATAATATCCTAACTTCACTATTAACATCAACAATGAAAGAACTATCTTGATTCTATCAAAACTTAAATGATAGATTGATTTTAATTTCAAGGTCTAAGTTATAATTGACATTAAGTTAGGAATTCTAGATTTAGATGTAATTACTTACTATGTTTTAATTCCTTGACTAGACTAAAGTTTTCCATCTTTGATCCATATTTTCTTAATTCATAATCTAAAGATTACCAAATCAAACTCATTTTGGTTATTTCCAAGTTTAACTCTAAAATTATCTAGAATCTTATAAAGAATACTTGGCTAATTGGAAACTTTATGACACTTGAGTTTGGATGAGGATTATGGCTACATATGAAATCCATTTAAAACTCATAATGTAGAACTCTTTGTAACATTAAATTTAGTTTTTCCATACACACTAAATTATCTTATTTGAATAATGCTAACTATACTTTCAAATGCAAGGATGATAATTATAATTGATTATTTGGGGATTACTTCGAATTTTTCTCTGAGTTTTGAATGAATGAACACTAATAATGATTTTCATCATATCACATGGTTATTAAAGTTCTAGATGGGATTATATGGATTTAAAATTTTTCCAACTTAAAAAATTTTAATTAAAATTTTGTTACTACAATGATAATATATATATACACACACTTATTACTATTTATTACATTAATTATTCAATTACAATTAATATATTCTATTGAATGGTTCATAAATTTTTAATAGTAAAAGTTCCCTAAAAAATCCACTAGATTTATAAACCATTTCCTTCTTTTTTTAAATCTTATTATTAAATTCTCTATTGATTATTACTTGAAATTCCTACATTTAATTATGCTTTATTAATTAACTTTGTTCTACAAACATATTTAATTTTTTCTTTATTTGCATTAATGTTCATGTAATCCTTCTTTAAACTATTAACCGATTGCACCAAAATTTCTTTAATGTTATATAGTTTCTATTCAAGTTTCTGGGTTCAGTTTGAAGTTTTTAATTTAAAAAATTAGTTTTGTTTATAGGTTGAATGAATACAATGGAACTATCTAATAAATTCCATGGTGAGTTCTAGTTGGATACAAAGAATTTACTTTTATTATTTATGCATCCAGTCGCCATTAATATTTAAGCTTTGTATTGGTTTTCATTTTCTCTATTTATGAATTAAAATTTGTTTAAGATTTCACTGTGCAACTAAATACCATGCATTACTATTTAATAGGCTGAGACAAAGGAGATAGCTGCTATGTGATTTTTAAATGCATATGCTAATAAGGAGAGGGGCATATGAATGAAGTCCAGTGATGGACTCTAGAACAAAGCACATATCTATAAAGTATCACTTCATCAGAGAGAAGGTTGCAGACAAGGAGGTCAGCATGGAACATGTCCCAATAAAAGAGTAGGTGGCTAACATCTTCACTAAGCCTCTTCCTAAAGAGAAATTTGAATATATGAGGTAGAAACTGGGAGTGATTGCTCCCACAATATATCACTAAATATTAGTGATAGGGCCTCGATCCATGGGAGCTTCATTGGTTCTTTATTCATCCCTAGAGAAGTATAGAAAAATCAAGTTAGGTAAACTCATTTTATAAATTTCTAACAACTTGATGGTTGTAGATACAAGGATCTCCACTTTCTCTTTGAATTTCTTTTCAAAGGGGGAGTATGTTTTCAAGGGGAGTGTTCCCTTTTCAATTGATGTCAATGGGGGAGAAATTTGTGCAAATGCTCAAGCAATTGAGCAAGGGCTACAGAGCATGGACTAAAATATCTTATTTGGTATAAAGAACTAGGTTTGTCCATCAATTACAAAGGGGGATATTGTTGGAATATTATTGTCATTGATGTCAAAAGGAGATATCATGCAAGTAAGTCTAGTAGCATGATGATAGAGGGATGTGGATAAGGTTATGGAAGCACTAGTATATGTTGTTGGTGAAAGAAGAATGATTCTACAGATGTTACAAAAGTTTCTCAAATTGTTACAATATGACAAAATGTTGTCATCTTTTTGAAACAATTGCCTCTAGTTATTTGAATGAAAATCTAGTGATTGATTTGATGTGGGTTTTCTGAGTACATTCCATATATCTAATTGGCAGGATCGAAGGCTGTATAATGCACATAGAAATGAATTATGTCTACTCTCTCTTAGAATTAGGGTTTATTGCCCAAACACTAGGATTGCAGTCATGGTGCCTTAATAGATTTTCTATTTTGTCGTTGACTGCTTGTTGGAGGTTGCAGGTCACATAAGTCATAAACTTATGTCATTAAAATCATGTTGTGAACGCCCAATTACCTAGTCTTCTGGTTGGTGTTGCTTATGTATCCTTTTTGAGATTAGACAGTGAAGACTCAATAGTTCCATATCTGATGGTTATTGCTAAGGTCCCATGCATCACGAAAAAGCTCTTTAAAGCTAGCTTATAGTTTAGCGATGTATGATGGAACATGTTCATCGGTTGTGATCAAAGGTTGATGATCCAATGGTGCCCGCTAGCCCATAGAACCTGTGGTGGGACCACAACTACACCTCATGGGGGAACAGGGAACAATGGATATCAAATACCATTTTGATTGGATGGAGGACAAAGAAATTGGTGGGTCTAGTAGACACGTGGAGATATATTTCTTGTTTGCTTCACATCACTATTGTGAAGCGAAGTGATGGGATGGTTCTCACAATGAGTGATGAATGTAAGAAGGAAGTAAAAGGTGACGTCTAAGGTGAACAAGTGATAGTAGCCCACCAACCCGCTAGGATTCTATGGGCCCATGCTATTTGCTAGTGATACAATAGGGGAAAACATAGATTTAAAGAATGATCAATTTGATGGTGATCATTGAATGTATCCATATCACGAGAATGACATATGAAGTCATATGAGTTATAGCGATACCTGATGATGAAGATCATTGGTGCAAATTTGAAGGGTGAATGATCTAGTGGTCATCGTCGAGGTTACTTGCATCATGTGACTAAATGGTGGTGACACAAGAGTTGGAGTGATATGTGATGGAGATGATCAATGATAGAGATTTAAAGGAAGGATCATTTGACGGTGAAGTTTTAAAGGTGTGATGATAAAGAATAAATGCTCGATTATGGCACAAAGTGATGAGATCGATGGTGTAGATTTAAATATGAAGAAATATAATGATTAGGTATGTGTGAATACGGGTTCAACCAAAAACCCACTCTTCTCGAAGTTAATTGAATCAACTACACCAAAAAACAATATGATTGTAGATTTGATTCATAAATTAGTGGCATAGATCAGGATGGAGATTGAGGTCAAAATAAGATTGAATAAATAGAGAACAAATTAAATGCATATCATATCCTAGGGTATGACAAAGAGACAATGAAGGAAAATTTTGTTTAATAGATTTAAATGTTCTGCACTTGAATACAAAATCATGGAAGTGAAGAAGATATCCTAGAACCCTAACAAAAGACCTATACGTGGTAGAGAATCCCAAGGAAATCATTAATGGTGTGTAACAACACAAAATAGATTATCAAAATTAGGTTGGTGGGGTTTGAAATGAAGAAGGGAGAGAAGATTTTGTGTGCTTTTTTATACAAAGGGTAATATGTGTTGGTGTAATTGATTATTTAATTACACTAGCATAAGTTTACTTAGGCATTATATTTAATTAATTCCTAGGTTGCATTATTAGGAAATCATTAATAATGGGGTCATTACCCTTTCTTGTATTTAGGAGATAAGATTCCTTCTAAAATATCATCTAGAACTTATCTCAATCACTTCATCATTCCCTAGGTTGGTAGTTAGGTTTACATGTTGTCACATGTTTGATCAAGACACTTGGCAACATCATATTGCATTATAGATTTCTCTCTTGCCTATTTAATCAACGCATATGTACATTTGTATCATATCTCATAATAGAATCTCTATTTGAATGTCTTTGTTGCAACACTTTTTGTGTGGGTGAATTTATTCTTAGAAAAGGTCTTCTTGAAGACCGTTGCTTCATTAGGGACATTGTGAATCCATCATTTCAACATGATATCAAAGCTTTTCTATTGAAAGTTCATCCTAGGATTAAGGAAGTTGGGCTAGTGAGATTCATTGCAAGATTGAAGGTTTTTCTTTGCAAGCTAGTTGGCTCTACCTGAGGACTAAGCTGATTTCTAGTGTAGATTAGGCTCACTCCAACCTCACCATTGCGCTCAGAAGGCCTCAAAACCTATAAATCACCTACCTATTCATCAAAATTAGATATATAATCACCAGGAACCATTAGAGGTATTTTCTAGGGTTTGCAAGTTCATTGCATGATCTATACAATCTACTGTAAAAGAATTCATTCCTTGCAGTTGTCCTCCATGGAATTATTTTTTACATTAGTAGGCTTTTTTATTTAAAAAATTGGGCTATTTTTCTCTAGTATATGGAAAAAATTAACATTCAGGGAGCGACCCGTAATTAAAATATGATTTGACATTGGAATATTTCTCCTATGACTATAGTACTATTGGAACTTTATTCAGTGTTTATTTTTCTACATATTATATTTTTACCTTGTCGTCATATTGTTAGGGATCCAAATCTACACCCTAATTCCAAGTGATCCAAATCTATACCCTAAATGCCAAGCTGTGAACGAACTTGGCAGGTTTGGATGTAACATGGGATTGCTTTCAAGTTGTGGGTGTCCTATTTGAAAGCAGGCCTCTAGTGATAAGGGTTGGCTTCCCCTTTTGATGTCACCTTACTATTAATCTCTAAGGTAAAGGGTAAAAATTGCATGAAAATAAACCTAATGTTGAAACTACCTAAGGTGATGCACCAAAACAACTTAGACCTATTAACATCCTATCACATTCAAATTAATATCATGAAGTTCAACTCACACAACTCACTTCCAATGCAGTTTACATAAATAATTTATAAGGAGGTCTATAAATAGTGCTTTTAAAAGGAAAATAGGGGTTTCACAATTAACAACACTACTAAAAAACATAACTTATAACCTGTAAACATACATTTTTTGCTAAAAATATGCCTAAACATGAGACAAGCTTGCAAGGAAAGATAGATTTTCACAAGACAAACTGATCAATCATTAACAACACACATGAGAAACATGAAATGAGAAGGTAAAAATTCTCTACTTTATTAATTCAAAGTGCTTATTGTGTCATAGGTCCATCTGAGTTACAATACTACTCCATGAAAAATAGATCCAAGAAACAAAGCTATCCTGATGCTGGAAAGAAAGAACTAACTCAAAATGTTCAAAATGACCATACTTAAGCAAAAACCCACCAAAAACCCCTCACACAAGTCCTTCCAAAAGGTTCTGGTCGGATGCAATAGAAAAGGCCAAAAAGAACCTTCTAGAAACCCTCCAAACTATCCTCCACATGAAGAAAAGTTAACCCAAGTCAATAGTCACACTAAAAATGTGACAAAAATGCCTCCAAACAGCCCCCTTTCCTCTAAAGTCAGTCAAAACAGCCTCTCACACATTCCTTATGTCTGTAAGTCATCATTGGTCTTCGCACAAGTCTTGACCCACACTCTCATGCAATATGTGTTTTTTGAAAACACAAAACTCCAAAAGGAATTAAAGATAATAACCTTGATTAAGTGATTCACAAAACATCACTTAATCAAGTCATTTTACATTTCAAAGCATAAAATAAGGGGCCCCACCATCTCCTTGAATTATATTACATTTGCATTAAAAATACGTAATAAAAGTGATTTTTAAATCACTTAAATGATATCTTATACATTGAAATAAAATGCAACATATAATGTCATATCCAAATACTTTGAAAAGCTTCCAAGGAACTTGGCCATCTCTACTTACCTCATTGTGCATTTTAGTCCACACATGGTCAATACTCGCTGGATTGCAAAGGCATTATAAAACTCCCAAATAATTCGCCAATATAGCCAACCTCCATATTTCTTGGAAAGAATATTCCAAGTCACATGATTATTGGTCAAAAATCAAAGGAATCACATGTGTTGTATTGGCACACCCCATATGTTGTATTGTTGAGGACTTAGGACTTGGAAAAGTTTTGGAAACAAAGGGAAAAAGCTTAAGGCATAACATGCCTAAGTCAAAACCACAAGTTTTGGCCCCCATGCATTAACACATGTTTTCAATTTTAAAAAACATGGGAAGAAATTCCCATTCCCATTGAATAGGGTCAAACCCTAATTATCAAAACACCATCATTTGGTCATTGAACAATCTGGAAAGTAGATGGGGCTGCCGTGAGGTTTGAGCAAAGACAAAATAAAAATGGACATTCACACTGGTTCTTGGTGATTTTTTGAGGAAACCACCTCGAACAACAGGTAAAGGTTCATTTTGTAGCTAAAAATCTGCATTTTTCACCATTTGGAGGCCATTTTTGAACCTACAGGCCGTGGCCATGGACATACTACTGACTCATATGTATCATTTTTTCTCTTTGTTTGTTGTTTCACTTGTTGATAGCCGCCATGAGAGCTCTAATGAAGCTTTTTTAGAAGCAAAAGCTTGAAATTTTTGCAAGAAATTTGTGAGCAAAATCTCAAGGTGAGTTAAATCGACTCCATTCTTGTTGATTCTAAGAAAAACGACCCATATTTTTGTTTCTACCTTGAGAATAAAGCATGAAATGCTTGTTTCTTTTATGCATTTGTTAATGAGGAAACTCCATTGCTTTGTTTCTATTGTTTGAAGAAAAAACTTCTTGGCCGTGGCCATGGACAAAAAATAGTGTGTTTTTATACGTGGCTTTGTTTCATTTGAGAACCCCATAATTTTTCTTTGATTCTCCTTTGTATTAGTAAATTTCTTAACAAAACAGATTGGTTTTTATATGTAGAAGAAGAAAGATGGCTTGTGAGCTCGACCTCCATTTTTTAAACTAGGTTTCCTCTATATTCACAATTTCTTCCCCATTTTGTAAAACCGCTAAGTGGGGTTTTTTTTAGCACAAGTATGTCTAAATCTGCAACTTTTTTTTTTTAAAGAACCCAAGTGGGTTTCATCGTTTCTTGAAGAAAATCAGAATTTTTGTAGAAATGCAGATGGGTTTTGTAAATACACTCCATTTTCTTCACTATGTAGCAATGTTGTTTCATATTTTGAAACCCCAGGTGGATCTTCCATATTTTGCAAAAATAGAGGTTTACTTGGCCATGACCTGTCATAATGCATAAAAAGGGTTTTCATTTGCCATTCCTACCTTTTTCTCCATTGTTGTTGCTTTTGCATTAGCTTCTAATGGTAAACCCAGATGGGTCTTTTCAATTTGAAAGAAAAACTATGATTTTGTTGCAAAATGATTCAATGTCATTGTATAGTGTGGGTACAATTGAAAGCCCCAATTTGTAGAAAAATGTGTTTTTTGTGAGTGTCAAATGCTTTCTTTGCAAATGCACTTCTTTTTTTGTAAAATGTCTTTTAAAACCAAAACCCCAAAGTGGGTTTGTCATTGAGAATAAACTCCTGCATTTGATATTTCCTTTAAGAGTACCATACTCTATCCTTTTGATGATACCTCCTCATGTTGTTAAACACTCATGGTAACCTCTTTTTATGACTCAAAAACATTTGATAAAACAACACTATATAAAACTTTGGAACCATGGTAAATATAATGGATTACCTTTTGAAGTTGATCTGCTCATAAGGTTTTCAAAGAATGGCATTTTCCATACTTGTTAAGGTTCATCACAGAATTGTCATGAAATCTCATCCTTGCTTTGTGACTACAATTGTCACTTCCCTCTCTTATGACTACCATGCCATCTCTTAACAACATTGTTCTTATTTGAATCTTTTTGTCTATGCTTAGAGGAATCATTTCCAGAGGAAACCATTTGGCAACCTACTCAATCATTAACATAAGTTAATGGCCCAATATAGAGAGTAGAAGACCCTTGTTCTTTTCCTTTCCCAATTACCATTCTGCCTTATGGATAAAAAAGGGTCTACATAAATGATTCAATGCCATTGTACAACATGGGTATAAGTAAAAGACCCCACACATCTGCCATTCCTTTATGCACATTACTTGGTACTTAAGTTCTTGGGGCTGTCCATTAGACTTTATACGCTCTTTTATTTCACACTCTCTGTTATGGGAATAGCAATTGTATCTTGATCACATCATATAAGGGATCCAGTGTTGTCATTGACTTCTTGTAATGGCATGTTCATAAAATATGACTATCCCTTTTTCTATTATCATGATTTACTACTCCAATTTATGACATGAAGAGTATATTGGGCCTCATGGATTGAAATGCAACCTTCTCCTTAAGCACAATTTTTCATTTGCTTATCTCAGAATGTATTTGTTCTTGCCATTCAGAATTGTCATCATTCATTGATTCTTGCTGTCCTATAGCACAATGACCAAACCTATGCTTCTATTGAGTGAATGATATTCATTGTTCAATGTGAACAGTAGATAGCTCTGTCTCCTTTGTAGTATGCATTCCACCCATTGTGATGATCATGATGCCCTATATGCTTCTTTCACTATTTATTGTTGTACTTCAATGGTCCTATTCTTCATGCCTCAAGGTCATTGTGACCAGTACATCATCATGGGGCATGTGTATTGATCATTTTGACACACAATCTACATTGTAGGGGTATTGTATTATGACTTTAGAGCTTTTTCTTCCCTGTAGTATGCATCCATTATTGTTTTCCTTCCATGAGACCATTGTAGCATGCATTGTTTACTATCCTTGTCAATGACAATGACCTTCACTCATTGCATTTATTTCCACAAGTGCACCTATGAATAAACACTAACAATTTCATCTGCCTCTAATGATAAGCATTCTCTAGTTTATTCTTTTTGTTTCCTATAGCTTTTGCAAGGTGTTGTCCTATTCATTTGTATCACGACCTTGGCCTCAAAGGGGCCACTTTGTGTTGTTTCATGATTGACTCAACCATTGCTTTCTCCATTGTCGTTTCTATCATTTCATTGTTTCAAAACAACAGATTGTGCAGCCAATGGTGACAATATTTCATGTCCATTAAAAGTCACACTTTGTAAGTTGTGAAACTTGACTGCTTCTCCATTTCCATCAATAAAGTTATTTTCAAATGCATATCACTTATGGAGGTAATCCTTGGGTCTGAGCAACTTCAAGAAATGTAGATGAAAATTGATCATTATGTGACACCGAACAGGGCAGTTGAAAATTTTTACTACCCTTCCTTTCTTTTTCATCTGTAATGTAATCTCTTGTGACTATTCCTTGTTTTCCTTTAGTAAAGTCAAAAGACATTGTTGTTGTCCTGCATGACATGAGAATACATGTTGTTCTCCCAACCTAAATCTACTATTTGATTCCACCACATTTTCCATTTTGATCATGTGTAACACATAACTGTCTCCCCACTTTGATCCTAGTGGGAAGACACATGTTCCCTATGCCGGTGACCTAAAAGCTCACCATCCTATGTGATGTGTGGCTATCCAATAGGGTCAAGGTGGGAGGGACCTAAAAATACTCTGGATTACTCTCTCATTATTTAAGAGATTCATAATTGAACTTGATGCATCTTTTGAATCTAATAATGGAAGTTGATCAACTTGTGTGATTCCATATTGATTTAATCCACTAATAATAGGTAAATCTTTGATCAAGTTGCTCAATTTCCTTTTTATTTCAAAGCATGCTGAGCTCTACCCTCGTGGGAGCCACATTTACCCCACATGTTGTATTTAACCTGGATTAGAATAGTAACTAGACTTGTCCTAAATCTACACATGAAGCAAACAAGTTAGTAAAATAGATGCATATTTTGGATGTGTTTGATGAATTTGTTATTTTCCAATACATCCAAGGTTTGCATGCTTATTTAATGCACTTATGGATTAGTTTATACATGCATAGGTAGGTGTGTATGTAAGGATTGAGATCTTTCATTACTTAGAGCCTCGCTCTAATATAATTTTTTATTTAGATGCAAGAGCTAGGAGCACTACGAAGCTGGGGAGGACACAAGCAGCTTGGGGCAGTAGCAATAGGGAAAGAGGGCAACTTTACAACCAGTCATTCTCAGGCAATGACTGGTCTCCATTCTTATATGCACATTTATTTGTTTTTTACTTATTCATGTATAAATTGTTTCATATTTCCATTGAATAAGTAAAGTTAGTCCCTTGGCTTGTGAGGGACATGTACACTTCATGATTATCAATAAAAGATTGCATTTTCATACATATGATTGTCTTTTCTCAATTTTTTGTAATTGCAACATTGGAATAAATAAAATGCAATCTATTTCATTTTAAAATCTTTTTCCATGCATATTAAACCTAGCAGACTTATGGTTTATCTTTTAAATGCTTAAACGAACAATATAAAAGAATAAACACTAAACCCGATTTCAACTAAAGGCTAAAAATTAGGTAACACATATATTCAAGATATTCTCTTTGATTTTTTATTTTCCTTTTGGCAATAATGAAAAATCAATTTTTTTTTGTCGACATTAACAATATACATAAAATTGGTGGTCGGTCGCATTGATTTCAGCTTGTACATCATACACTATCATCACTTGGGGGGGCCATCATTTGTCCACAGATCTTTCTCGACCACCACTGATGAACCCTTCCATTTTCCTAAGCTCTCGTTGCAGAAGCCCATGGTTCCTTTCGTGTCCAAGGGCCCCACCATATTCAAGACGAGCCACCCACATCCCTCATCGTGCCACCATCGTAACCACTCTGACGCCACCCATTCTAATGGAGCTTTTTTAAACTGCTTGAATTTCCTATGGTCATATTAGAGACTAAGGGCCAAAATTTTTTTAGCCCTCGGGGCTAATTTTTTGCTTTTGTTTAGCCTACATAGTTTCAAAACAACAATGATCTTCTAAGGGCCATAACTTTTGACAACGATCTTAAAATCCAACAAATGAGATATCGTTAGAAAGGTGTTGAAGTCTACTTTCTAGTGGTGCACTCTTTTTTTAGAATTCTACTACTATAAAAAGTTTCATTCAATTGAAGTGAGAAACATAGTTTGGACTTAAAAGGTGATATATCCTCATCATATTGTCAAAAATCTATCATTCCAAGGGCATTAGGGAGGTATTCCAGTTTATTTTTCATCAATCCTTTTCTTTCTTTTAGATTCAATGCCAGGTGATTTTCTTTGGTTGTTTGTCACTTTGAGCATTTTTCATCATTGCTCGAATATCCTAAATTTTGGAGGAATATGTTTTGCATTGAGTGGCTTCATTTTAGTTGAAATTTGACATATCAAAGTTTTCACAACATTTCTTTCAAATATCTTTTGTCTTGTACTTGGTTCTTTCTCTAATGGCTAATAGAGGTTTTGAAATCCTGACACCCCACAACCATCACATGTGGAAAGTAAGCATGCAATGTCTCATCTAGTCAAAAGATTTATAGTCAACTTTGAATGAAAATCAACCCCATTTGACCTAAGAGTATGAGAAGTTCCAATATCACATCAAGTGTGAGGAAGCCATGGGTTTGATTGCACTCCATGTTTCCAACTCCTTGTTCTTCCACATTGAGGGGTGTTCCACTCCAAAGGAGGTATGGGATAAGCTAAATACTTGTTTAGTTTTATAAGTGATGTTCGTGCACTTCAATTAGAGCCAAAAATAACATCTCTATTAGTTGATTGATTTCCCTCCATTGAAGATTATTTGGTGAAATTCAAATATTTGAGGACACAATTATCAGGGTGTGGGAAAGAAAAAACAAATAAGGAATGTATTTTCATGATCTTGTCTAAATTGAAAGGCTCATTTTCCTATTTTTCTACTTCCTTTTACTCTACCATGGATGGAATAGGAGATAGTTTTGTGATTCCTTCTTTTGAGACTTTTTGTGAGTGGTTGACAAGGGAACAGCCCAAACTCAACAATGTTGATTCTTCCTTAAAGTATCAAGCTCTAGTTTTAGCACCATATAAATAGAAAGGAAAGAATAGAGGAAAGTCAAAGACAAGATCTAGTGAAGCATCACATAAAAAGGAAGATAAGTCTAAGAAGGAGAAGCCCAAATGTAGTTTTTGTAATGGGATTGGATATTGTGAGGAGACATGCTTCAACAAGGAGATCCATGAGTTGAGACATATCCTTTAAGATCACAATATCACTCTTCCTTCCATAAAATTACACCACTCTTCTTGACATGAGGAGTCCTCTTCAGGTATTGTAGGTATTGCCACAACTGATATCCATGGCAAGGGACATGCTTTAATCACTACTCTAGTTGATAGACAGGAGGGATGGGTCATTGACTTAGGAGCTTCTTGACATGTCACTAGTTCTCCTTATCATATCCTTTGGATATAGTGAGACCTCCATAGTTTGACAAGATGTTCACAAAAAATGCTAACATTGTTCACGTAGCTACTCTTTGTGATGTCACTTAGGATGGGGGTCATGTACATGATGTTGCTTATATTCTAGAAATAGCTCACAATCTACTTTATGTTTATCAACTTGCACAAGAGGGTCTACACATTGAGTTTACATCCAAGTTAGAAATCATTAGGGATGATTTTGATACACTCATTTCCTATGGTGAGGCTGATCATCAATTCAGGGTGTACAAGTTCTCTAAGTTTGGGGATAACTCAAATCAATAGGTTCCTAATTCTCCAAATTCCAGGGTAGGAAGTAGTTCTCCTACTCACCTGGGTTGTGGTGGTTGGATTGAGTTGGCTCTTCTTTTGGCACCATATTCTTCATCTCCTTCTTCTCCATTGAGATTTGGTTAAGCACACTAACTCATTTGACTACAAAATCCGATGAAATTGTCTGATGAAATATGTATAATTTGATATATCGTCGGGTGCTTGTAAAATTTGATGTGTAATTTTCAATTTTTTGAAAGTTTATCCCTGACGTTTGTTGAAATTTCGATGAACCTAGGGTTCGTCGAAGTGTCGGCTATCATTTTCGTTAAATTTTTGACAAACATGAAAAATAAAAAAAATAAATTATGGCCGACATAAAGAAAAGTGAGTTCGCACATGATTTATTGCGACAGTGTTTTTCTCTACTTGAGACAGTTTGTGGAGAACTAAGGATGATTTTCTTGGAAAAATAGAAAAAAATTCAAAGAAGATATGCCCGAGGTTGAGGGTAGTCATTGTCTTTTTGTAGAATTTAGTTGTGAAGTCATATTTGTAGTTCTAGGTTTGAAAATCATATTTTAAAGCAACATCTCATCGATTTCATTTTTAGAGGTTTAGGGTTTTGAGAATTTCATGTCTAGATTTTGTTGTGTGGAATCACCATAAGATCACAACCAAGGAATGATTCTTGTGACTATAATTATGTGATCCATAACTCTATTGGTCATGTGGCATAGTTGTGCTATAACAAATACAGGATACATTCATGTGTGACCCAAGTTTAATGTGGCTATGTTGTGATAGAAATGGAGGCACTCATATAATGTAGTTAATTCAGGTTGTATAATGTAGGTGTCAATCATCATTAGTGCATTCAAGTTGTCTCAGTTTAATAGGTTAGGATGTAATTATAGCATGATGAAGAGTGATTACCTCTTGCTGCAATAAAGAGCCTATAACTGCGGTTGATATCAGAGTGGTTGTGTTATATCAATTATGTAGTGCATTCAAGAACAACCCATATTTAATGGGCTATTTAGAGAGTGATCAAGATTTTCTAAACCTTATGAATGTTACTTGACATATATTTGCATAATCTCAAATTCCTTCAGAGGCTTTTGAAGTATCAATGTATCCTATATAGGGTTTAGAATGATTTCTTTTAATTAAAAAAATAAATAAATGATGTATTTCCCTATAATTAGATAATGTGGAGATCTCCTAAATCTGCCCCAGCACACTATCCTCTTTGGCACTGTATTCATTACTCCAAGCTACTAGGGTTTTGCATGTGACATCTTTAATATCTTCATGACCGTGGCTTTTAAATAGATCTCAGTCTTTGCTTTAATCCTTTTCATGGTAACCCTTGAGTTCCATAATCCACCTTCAATCTCTTCTAAGAACGTTGTCTTAAGCTAGAGTGCATAGTATGCATATAAAGCAAGTCCTTCATACCTCCATTGTTCCAAACCACCACTCACTGCCTTGCTTAAAATGTTGCCTCCATAAGCACAATGGCATGTTTTAAAATCATGGTTGCCAGTGATTGACCATTAAGGTCACCACTTTCATCATGAAGATACAATGAGATTTTTGTCTTCAAACTCAAGGCATTATGCAAGATAACATTGTGAATTGTTTGTTGTGTGCGATTTGATTTTCTTGCACATTTACTTCTTTGCTAACTTCCTTTAAGACTAGGTATTGCACCCTTAGCTGCAATATCAAACAACTCACTATCACTTGAAGATTCCTTTCATGAGCATCCTTCTATAAAATCAAACTATGCCCTATAGACTCCTACTTACTACAGGGGACTCATTGTTTCATGGTATTGTAGTTCTTAAGATCCTTCAACCTTATTGACACTACTTCACAGTCCACAAGGTATTATTCACTATTCTCCCATCTTTGATGAGTCTCAAAACACTGCTCAAACATGCAATCCACTACCTCCATTATACATTAATGGCTAAGAAGAAACATTGAACCTATGATTACCACTTTTACTTCATTTGGAAAAGTCATTCCCTGATTGCATTTGCCTTGTCTAACACTACCAAAAGCATTTGAAAAACCCTTAAGGTCAGCAAGGGGGTAAGGAAACTCACTGTTAAAATATTCACTTTACTATGCAAGGTTTGAGCTTTATTATCTTGTCACTGCTTAGCCTGTTTTTGACTGTCACATCTCAAGTGACTGTCATTCTTCTTCTGTAGATTGCATTTATAAATGTCACTAAGCTACATGGTGTGCTTGTTATTGGCTACAATCTTTAGATTGCAAGATTTTGTTATTACCTACATTGTCTCAATCTTTCTGGTATTGGAACCTCACTAATCAGCTATAGTTATTGTTTATGTTTCTATGGAGGCCTAGGGTTTGTACCCTAATCATGCTCTTACCAATGCTTACGTTTTTTTTTTATTAGGGCTCTCTCAATGTTGAGGGCCCTACAGATAAGCTCGTCATAAGAAGTGACACATTGCATCTTTAACTAAAGGATAAATCCGTATTAACATTAGCAATGATGATTCTAACTTGTTGCTCCTTAGGAATGGGTCACTTGCTCTTACTAGCTCGCTACCTCCATCGTTGTAGGAAGTTTGCGATCAAGTTCAATATTCTGATTTTAGGAGTCTTAAAGGTTGGAAATCATAGTAAAATCAGAATTTAATAAGTTTTGGAATTAGCATTTTAAAGTGTTTTTGGGGTCATTAACTTCAGACTATCTTCTCTTTTGCAGGGGTGGTTGCATGCCAAATTTTTTGGGTGTAAAATATTAGAATTATTAGATTATGTTACCTGTCTATGAATAAAATTATTGGAATGTGAGTTTATTATTTTTTGAGATATAAATAGTCAAGCTTGGTAAAGACAAATCGTAATGGAATAATATTAGTCGAGAACAAAATGAAGGAACACTTGATAGATTGTGGGCTAGATTGAAAAGGAGGTGATGGAAATGTTATTTTCCTTGCAATAATTACAAGGGCTTAAAGATAAGATAAATTTTAATCACAACAGCAGAGAAACATTGTAGGCAGCATGGTCATGTTGAAGGGGGGCATGATTATCATCCATTGGTAAGTTTTTCATTATATGTGTTTATATTGATTGAATTTGTAAATGTTTATATCGTTTTAACATTATATATATATATAATCACTTGATCATGATCAAAGTTTTTTTGTGTCTATCATTATTATAAAGGTGGGGTGCTCTAGGGCAGATGATATGGATTATCATGGCCTGGAGAATGTGGTTTTGCAAGTGGACGAACATGGAGTTGTGAATATCAAAGATGAAGTTAATGATCCTATGGAAGAAGATGATCATGAGCTAGAAAACACAGTTGAAGATGATGGTATGAATACATTGATCCATGACACATTTAGTGGCAGAGTTGATCATGATGATCAAGATGACTTTGATGATGTTTATGATTTACTTGTACTTGAGAAGGCATACAAGCCCCTTTATGAAGGATCCCAAACAACTCTTCTCTTTGTTGTATTGTTGCTATTGAACTTGAAGGTTATGAATGGTTTATAAAACATAGCAATCTTGCGGATGTTAAGGTATGTCATATATGTCATCTTTTTTCATCTATTTTAATTGTTGTTAGTTCATCACTAGTAAATAAAGGATGAAATATGTACCATTAATATTCTTTATATGAACAAATTATTTTTGTTGTAGATTGATTGGTGAATTTTTGTTACCACCATCAACATTTTACCTTGCTCATACCAGATTTATGTGCCATTATGAAAGATATCGGAATGGAGTATCAAGCAATAGATGCATGTCCCAATGATCATATTATATATCAGAAACAACAAGAATTTGCAACAGAATGCCCAAAATGTCATATCAATAGATATCAAACAGATCAACTAACAAAAAAGGTGCCTTGCAAGGTTCTTTGTTATATTCCCATTATTCCACGTATGCAACGATTATTTAGGTGCAAAATCTTAGTGTAATTTATGGATTACCATGCATGAATTAAAAGTGGAGATGACATTCTTCGAATGCTCGCGGATGGTTCTACATTTAGGGACATGGAGTAAAAATGGCCACACTTTAAAGAAGAACCTCGTAATCTTAGGCTTTCATTGGGAGCAAACGGTGTCAATCCATTTGGAAAGTTGAGATCTATTTACTCAGTGTGGCCTATTTTTGTTATCAACAATAACATTCCTCCATGGATGTCAATAAAGAGGGAGCACATAATGTTTTCAATGATTGTTCCAGGTATTTGTTTACATCAATTTTCTTTAACGTAGTAGCA
>VDFB02296337.1:0-48168 GCA_007258455.2 Sequoia sempervirens | reverse complement strand
CACCAACATGCAACAACATGCAAGGTATCCAACTTCATATTTTATGCAAATATTATGTTACCTTGACATGCATGGCATCCCACTAGAGAAAATATAGCCAACTACCAATTTTGAACTCTCTGACTTTTAGTCACTCCGAGTGGTTGTCATAGTCCCATTTTAGCAACCCTCCAAAATCCCGTTTTAGTCACTCCGAGTGGTTGTCATAGTCCCGTTTTAGCAACCCTCCAAAATCTCGCCAAGTGATAACTCCAAAATTAATGACACATGTCACTTGGCGCACCTTTAAGAGGTTTTCAGAAACTCCTCTTCCCAATTGAGCGCCCAAGTGACAAGTGGCACAATTTCATGTTTCCCTCCACACAATCGGGTCCCACAAAGTGTTATTGCAACTTAGAAACATATCACTTAGGATTTAATTAATAAAATATGCAACAAAGGGACTAAAATAATTAATTAAAAATCTTGGGACTCTCTAGGGATGAGACACCTTAATCTCAACATTCTCCCACTTGTTGAAGACCTTAGAAGAATCACTGTATCACTCCTTAGGCCACAAGGCCCATAGAACTGACACACCATCTAAACTTCTCTGTGCTCACTACCTTCATCAATGCATTTGCAACATTCACCAAAATATCAAACTTTTCCAACTTCACCTTTCCATCTTCCACCATGTTACGAACAAAGTGAAACTACACATCAATGTGCTTTGTTCTAGCATGGAAAATAGGATTCTTTGCTAAACAAATAGCACTCTGATTGTCACAACAAAGAATTCTTCCTGCATCAAAACCAATATCAGAACACAACCTTTTAAACTGAATGGCTTCTTTGCAAGTATGAGTAGCTGCCATGTACTCTGCTTTTGTAGTGGACAAAGCGACTACAACTTACCCCTTACTCATCCAACTCATAGCACCACCAAACATTGTGAAAACATATCCACTAGTAGATCTTTTGTTGTCAATGTCAACTACCTAATCAGATTCCACATATCCACGAATGCTCACTAAATGCCGAGATCCATTAAGATAACCATGAAAACACAGGGCATACTCGGAAGTACCCTGCAAATATCTAAACACTCTCTTCACTGCACCCTACTGCACCTGTCTAAGATTAGTCATAAACCAACTAAGGACTCTCACTGCTTGGGCAATGTCTGGCCTCGTACAAACCATAGCATACATCAAGCTGCCAACAACACTCGGATATGGTACTCTGGTCATGTCCTCCATCTCGGTAGGAGATTTTGGACAATCCTCCACAGAAAGCTTCGTCCCCTACATTACAAGAACAGCTAACTCTCTACAAATTGTCATGTTGAATCTCTCCAACACTAGATTCACATACTTGTTTTGGCTTAACCAAAGCTTTTTGTTAGCTGTATCTCTTCTAATCTCTATCCCCAGAATATACCTCACTATGCCTAGATCCTTCATCTCAAACTATGTTGACAACTAAGACTTCAAATCTGAAATCATACTCTTACCATTCCCAATGAACAACATATCATCCACATACAAAACTGTAGTGTAGGAAATTGTATACCTTTACAATTTCACACTATGTTTGGGTCCCTTAATTTATTGAACTTAATTAAGCTTCTAATTTGCCAAATTATGCATTCCAAAGCCTTATTTTTACTGTTTTCCAAAAGGAGAATCAACATTAAATAAATGCATTTAATTTTTAAATTGACATGGATTATGTGTGTCCTAGAAATATAGGCCAGGACCCATTTGCCCATGGGTGAATGGGTCCCCTTTTTGTGCT
Organism: Sequoia sempervirens; assembly: GCA_007258455.2. Classification (NCBI taxonomy): domain Eukaryota; kingdom Viridiplantae; phylum Streptophyta; class Pinopsida; order Cupressales; family Cupressaceae; genus Sequoia; species Sequoia sempervirens. The sequence continues at coordinate 46,389 of VDFB02296337.1, read as the reverse complement.
AAGACCCAATTTAAAATATGTTTTTGGTGGCCTTTTAATGATCCAAATTCAAATTGTAAGTGTCGGCTTTTGGAATCTAATTTTCAGGAAATTAGATTAACACCTATAAATACATAGTCATTTTATCATTTGAAAAGGGAACACACTTTATGAGAGCAATTCAAGAGCAAATATTATTGTCAAGGGCATTCAAAAGCAGCATTATCAGTCATTTATAGCAACAATCAAGATCCTAACATCATGTCCAAGTTTATGTGTGTTCATGTTGTCTTGTGAAGGCTAACAAGTGTGTAGGTCTTCATACATTCAAACATTCAAAAAAATCATGCAAAGCAAGATCCAATTCCTTTGAAGAGATGTGTATGACTTTAGTCCTTCAAGGAAGCCATTGAAGGGTGGTGAGTTGCAGCAAGTGTTCATTCATCATTTTCTTCCTTTCCATTCAAGGTTTTATCATTGACATTGCCATTGTGAAAGTGGAAACACTAATCATGGGGTTTGACTGACGCAAACACCTATATGGCACAAAACAAACATTTTTCCCTCTTTGTGTATATGCAGGTTATAGGTTGAAGAAGGATTAAAAAGATCTTAAAGTGCAATTTTGCATTGTTGCATTTATTGTCATCATTCTTGTCAAGACACAAAAACTAAGTTGCAGAATTCATTTCTGACATTCTGAGAAATTTGCAAGTAGCAAACATCTCAGATCCGACACCAGAGGACCCAGAAAGTTGAGCAAAACCCCTGTACAAAGACCCATTTGCCCAAGGCAAATGAGTCCTTGTAAGCACCTCAAAACCAACTTTTTTGAGCAGGTTTGTTGTCCTCTACACTTCCAAGATCCACTTGCAAACTGTTGTTTTTGTTTGTCAGTTGTCAGGATCTTGCATTTTTAATATTAGGGCATATAGGATCATTAAATTAATCACTTCAAAGTATTTCCAATCCATTCTAATCCCCCATTAGATGTAGATTCAGGTCTAATTGGCTCACAATTAGGGCTGAAAGTCAATCTATTCACCTTGTAATCTACATCTCAATGAGATTTAGAAAAAGGGCAACCCCTACAATCCTAGGTTCTTTGCATTTAGGACCTAAGATCCCTTTTTCTATATTTCATTTTGGTGAACCCAACATGTTAACACTATAAACTTTTTGAAAGTGGGAGTTCTTCAAACCCTAGATTTAGGTTTTGCATAATTTTGTTTTGCATCTTTGCATTATAAAAAGTCATAAAAAATTTAAAAAAATTGCATTCCATATTGCATCATAAGTTGCATTAGGGTTTGTTTCAGTCATATTTAGATCAAATTTATATTCATATTGCATTCATTAAGTGGTCAAAAATCAGAAATTGTTCATTGCATGTAAATTGTATCTTTCATTTTAGCTCAAAAACAAATAAAAAAATTGCATAGTAAATTGACATCAAATCATCATTTTCAGAATTTTGCATCTTCAAATTAGTCAAGTATTGCATAATCTGAAAATTGCATTCCGTATTGTCCTTTATTGTTGCATATTTGAATTTAGATCGCATTGTCTTAAATTGGAAAACACTGCATTGTTTGATTCCCAAATTGCATCGAAATCATCATTTTCAAGTTGTGGCATCTTACAGTCAGTCAATTATTGCATTTTAAATCTAAAATTTGCATTAAAAATTTGTCAAAACATTTTCATCTTTGTTTCACACTTGCATTTTGAATTACCTAGTCTTAAATTGAGCAAAATCTAGAAAAACAGTCACTAATTAACCTGTTTGCAACTAGGGAAAGAAACATCAAACAGTAACATAAAACTTCATATTTTCAATTTTCAGAATCCTGTACAAGGACCCATTCGCCCTTGGGCGACCTTGTCCTTGTACAGGTGTCTCAGACAGCTTTTGTACAGCCTTTTGTCTCTATATTATCAGTCCATTTTTGCCTGCAATTGTCTGATTTGAAAATCTGGAAAAAAGTTATTGCATATGCAAGAAAGATCTCATTTTGCTTGATTTGTTGCAAATTTGGGAACAATTGTTACATTTTAGTATTGAAAATTGTTGTACCCCAAAATTAAATTTTTTGTTACACTTAGACATTTTGAAGAAATGAGTAAAGGTCTTGTTAAAATTGTCAAAAAAGGTCAAAATTTGGGTGTGTGTGTCTTGCATGAGGGATTAAAACGTAAAATTTTCAAAATATAACGATCTAGGTCTGCTCAAAGCGACCTAATCTACAAAACCCAGATCTTAGTTTTTCATCCCTACTTTTTAGGAAAATTGCTATTTTTTGAAATTTTCTAAAAATAGTAACTTTTTTTGGGTTTTTCTGAGTTTTTCTGGGTTTCTTTTGAAACGAATACTGGCAAAACTTTCTAAAAATAGAAATTTTGTCCGATAGGGTCCAGACTAATTTTGATTGGCTCAAAATACTTCCATATCAGGCTGGTGCAGTCAAAATATCAAAAAGATCAGTTTTGCCCTAGTGGGTTTGTTTTGCTTTTTCAGAAGCATATCGGGAGCTCTAAGGTCATCAATGGAGATCAGTCAGCTACCAGGTGTCAGATTCAACACTCAAGCATTGAACAGAAGGTGAGTTGGTAAGCAAGCACGAAGAACGAAGAAGGTGAAAACTATGAAAATTTTCTAACACTGCTTGTCATGGGCGCCCCAGGAGAGAATAGGCGCCCATCTTTTTAGGGCATTAAATGTTGAAATTAGGGTTTGGGCCTCCAGGCAAAGTTACTCAGTCTTCTTCTAGCTTCGCAACGAATCCAACAGTGTAGTCATCAGATCATCCAATCGTTCGGGATTCGAGATCAAACAGGGAAGATCCAAACGGAAGTCAAAATGAAAAAGAATGAAAATCACCAAAATTTGACTAAGTCTGGGAACTTTGGGCGCCCCTGGTGAAGAAGGGCGCCCGACTTTTTGAAGGGGCAAATCCAACAGTTAAGGTTTGCTAAAATACTCAATCTCTCTAGAATTTAGTCTGCTTTGCAATGAATATCTTTGTCAGGGCATCCAACTAGCCAATCTCCAGCAAATCCAAGTCAAAGTGGAAGGTACAGAATGAAGGTTTCAAACTTTGAAAGATGGAAATCAAAAAATGGCTAAGTCTGGTGAGTTTGGGCGCCCCTGGAGAGAAAGGGCGCCCAAGGTTTTGGGCTCTGAAATGATGGAATTCACCTATACAGCCTCCAAGATCACTTCGTTAGATTCAGCCAAGTTATCCAGTGAGCCTGTCAACTAGTCAATCGGATCAGTGTGGTTCCCAGAACAAAGATTTCATCAGAAGATCAAAGGGAAAAGGAAGAACTTGAAAATCAGAAAAAATGGCTGACTCTGGACAAAATGGGCGCCCCTGGAGAGGATAGGCTCCCATGAATTTGAAGGTCAAAACGAAGTTTTCCGTCAGAGGCGCCTCCAAAACAATCTTCTCAGAATTAGTCAGGCTACGCAATGAATCATCCAGCTCATTCATTGGATCAACTGAGCATCCAAAAATCGAGGTCAAACCAGGGGTCAAAATTGGGAAAAGTTGAAAATTCCTCAAAAAATGGCTAACTCTGAAGAAAATGGGTGCCCCTAGCCAAGAAGGGCGCCCAACTTATAGTGAAATTTGCAAGATTTTCAAGAAATTGCAAAATTGCAAGAGGATGAAGATGTCCAAGTTCATTGAACAGACCAATTTTAGGGTTTTGAAGATAAAAACAAAAGAAAGCAAACCTATTTCAAACCCTAAGTCTATTTAACACCTCTCTTCAATGTAATTTTCATTATTTTTGCAGGTAGCATTCCAAGGAGAAAGTTGGAGCAGCAAGTTTGAAGTGATATTACATGATTCAAGAAATCAAGTTTGTTGATTTTTCATCAAATTTTTCAGACCAGCAGCATAAGGCCTTGCTTTTTCAAGCTTTTTCATCCAGAAGATCAAATTTTTCAATAAGGCGGCCAAGATTTTCAAATTTTTAGCCATCTGGGTCTTATCTTCTCACTCTTCTAAAGAAATTTTCAAGAAATTCATCAAGTTGCAGCAGCTGCTTTTTATTTGCATGTTAGTGAAATCCTCAGTGCATTCAATTTTTGATCATCTGGGTCCTCTCAAATCAGTCTTCTGAAGAAAACCCATATCACAACTTTTTTTCAAGCAAATTTCAAAATCTAGGGTTGGCTGCTTTTTCAATCAACCATCAGTGTTTTTCAAATCTGATCAACTGGGTCCATTTCTAATTGTATTCTAAACAAAACCCAGGTGCCAACTTTTTTTGGTGAAAAATTGAAGAAATTAGGGTTTGCTGTTTTTTCAATCTAAATTCAAAATTTTCAAAAACGGACGATCTGGGTTGTCTTGCAACGAAATTTTGAGCAAAACCCATATCTCAGAAAAAATTTCGAAAATTTGTCCATTGGAGGAAGAAAAATTAGTATTCTAAAAATAGTAAGTTGCTCAAAATTTGTCTGAACCTAGGCAAGTTTACAGTCATTCTTCAAAGTTTTTGAAATGGAGTACACCCCCAATGATTTCAAGACCAGATCAGCGCTCTACCATGATTTCATCAAAACAGCTGAAACAAACTTGCATCACATCAAGCCGGTGTTTGATCTACATGCTTTGGAGAGCGCAGGCAACACTTCAATTAGAAACTTGGGACACTCTGGACTCCTCGCAGCAGCGTCTATTCCTATATCAGTTCAAAGCCTCGAGTTCGTAATCGCTTGCATCAAGCATTACAATCCGGCTACAAGGGAGATTCAATTAGTTGATGGCAAATTGATCTGCAGTTTGAAACCTGACGTGATCGGGAAATGTTTCTCCATTCCTCCTTGGCCTGAAAGTGTCACTATCTCAAAGGGCGAATGCGAGAGGATGTGGGAAATGCACAAGGACAAATATAGCAAGAAGATTGCTCAAAGGTGGATGAAGGAGAAGCATAAGACTCTACCAAGTCACACTTCCATGATGTCAACAAAGTTCAAGAAAGCGGCCAATAAGGTGGAAGATTTCCTGGGATCAATTGCAAATGGAGAAGATATCTTGGAAAAACGCAACTTTGTTATTGATGGGATAGGTGCACCGAACTGGGACACAGTTTCCTTTTTTTAGCGGATGTGATTGAGATTTGAAATGGCTTTCATCTAGAAGCTTTCTTTCCACTTTCTTTCTATTCTTGGAGCAATTCTTATCCATTCTTTGAAGAAGAGAAAGAAGATAAATGTAATAGTTGGCAGTCCCTGCTTTTTCTACTTTCTTAGGTGTTAGATGTTATCTTCTTTCTGGATTTAAAAATAAAGTTTGCTTGTTGAACAAGCCCTAGATTGTGAAAGCAAGGAGATTTTAGGGTTCCCTACTCCTCTGCTTGCCTATAAATAAGAGTCTTTGCTCATTAGTTTTCTTTAACCATGCTAGTGATAACAAAACACTGAGCCTATTGTGCCTTCTATTTGTTATTCAAGTGTTGTTCATTTGTTTTATGATAGCGAATTGTTAAGTCTCTTTTAGCCAACAAGGAGTTATTGTAATTGTTGTTCCTATTGTGTAAGAACAAGTTTTGCAAGCCTCTTTAGCTGCAAGCTCTTGTTCCAGGCATGTGTTTAGTTACTTTTGTTCCAAAAGTTTGAGAAATAAAATCATGAGCCTCCTTTGCCTTGGTATAACGTCTCAGATTTCTGTTATTTGTGTTATGTTTTTGTGATCTTAATTTCAGCTTACATTGAAGTGTGTAGATGTATGTTGAGAAAGAGTTTATTGAACCACTTTGTCAGAGAATCAACCTTGTTCATTTCTAGTTTCTCTTGCTCTGTGTATTACTTGAGAAGTTAGAAACGTCTTTAGCTTAAGTTAGTCGTAGTTGAAGTTCTTAAATTAGAAAATCTCAGTTGTGGCGTTAATGTTAAATAAACCTTGTGCTCTAGCTGATCAAAAAGATAGGCAACTTAGTTTTTAGTTTATTTTCTTTCAACACCATCAACAAGAGGGAGCTTCCCCTCCTAATTTGAAGAGCAGTTTTATTGTGCATAGCTGTCTGTTTCAAATACGCATTCCAGAGGTGTGAATTTAAACGCCAACAAAAATCATCATATCTGTAGAACAATTATTTACATTTATGAAGCATTGCATAATTGGGATAGATTAGTTTTCATTTTTGCACAAATTCATAACTCTCGGTTGTTACAATTCATTGCAAATAGAGTAGCAGCATGTTTTCTTTTCAAAGTTGTGGTTTTGATATGGTTAAGAATGGCTTGCATAAGTACAATCACCCTGCTTATGAGTACAATTTAGGGAAAAGAAATGAGGTCATTACCAAACATGTTAGCCATCCTCCCAATATATTTCCTAATTATGAGAGTACCTTGACACAAGAGAATGAAATCATTGATACATTTCTTAATATCACCTTGCATATCCTTCACTTATCCCCTAAAATCTCTCCTACTTGTGAGAATGTTTTGGTGCAAGAGGATGCAATCATTGACAATCATAATTGTTCTTCTCCCAATACCTCTTCTATTTGTGACAAAAGTATCTTGGTGTTAGAAGATCCAATCACTGAGTGTCATGACAATCTTGTTTGTCCCTCTTCCTCTACTTCTCCTACTTGGGAAGATAGTGTGCAACAAGAAGATGATCTCATGGAGATATTTCTTTCAAAAGATAGTAGGATGGGTTGATGAAGAGGCTAAGGTTAGAAGATCATCAACAAGAAGTTAAATCCGTTGAGGTTATGAACACACAATTGACCATTAGATCTCCCTTGATTATAGGACCTCCAAAAACTTCTTTTGGACCTCCCAAGAGCCCTCTAATCATTGGGCCTCCTAAGATTCCTTATGAACCTCCTAAACCAATTCTCATTATAGGACCTCCTAAACCTCATGGCCATATCCTAAATTTTGCAAAACAACTTACTAATAGTCATGTGTTGCAGCAACCAAGTTATCATATTGTAGCTCACACATATAACACTAGAAACAATAAGCAACCAAGACAAACTCCACCATCCATCCCATTGCCTCAACCATATCTCCCACCCGCACCTAACATTACACAACGTAGTGGTAAAGAATTTGATCTTGATGGACAACTTTGCAATGCTCCTGCTAAGATCTCCCTTTGGGATTTGATCCAATCATCACCAATTTACCATAGTATGCTTCAAAATGCCTTGCAAAAGGTTGTCATCCCTTGTAGTGCGCAATCAAATGATGTGGCAGCTTTGATTGAGAATATGAATTCACCTAATTTTGACATCATTTCTCATCAAAGTGAATTACCTCCTTTAAAAATGCAGAAATAAAATGATCATTTGATGATAGTGGCTATCATTAACAAGTTTGGGATTAGGCGTACTCTCATTGATAATGGTTCGATGCTCAATGTTTGTAGTGTAAATCTTTTAGATAAAATAGGAGTGGACAAGACTAAAATTCAACCAGACTCTATCTATCCATGGGTTTTAATAATGTGGGAAAACAACCGCTTGGTGTGATAATATTGCCCGTAAAGGTTGGTAAGGTTACGTTACAAACTCTTATCCATGTCATGCCTCGTGATCTTTCATAAAATCTCCTCTTAGGTAGACCATGGATTCATGAAATGAATGTGGAACCTTCAACATTACATCGTCTATTGAAGTACACTTACAAAAACAAGGTTTACACGATAAAAGTTGATCCTAAATTTGAGAATTGTTTACAAACTGAGAAGGCAATGCAAAACCCCTTAACAACATTGACACCAACTACAAAAATCGAACCTTTGCAAAAATAAGAAAAGGATGATTGTCTTTCATCTATGACAAAGTTGTTGGAAGACGATTGGTGATTGTTAGATTTCACACCTACATTCATGGGAGAATACAAAATTACACAAAAATCAGGAAAAGAAAAAGAAGCAGCAGTGGTATCAACACAATCTATAATGGAGTCATCAAAAGCATGTAGAAAAGAAGAGGAAGACAAATTATAAACCCACATTTGATGAGAGTGATCATGAAAAACCACCCTCTTCAAAAGAAATGAAAGCACTTTATGGAAGATGTTATGAGCTTTTGAAACAATTTGGCTATAATGGAAAGGGTGTGGGATAAGAGAACAAGGTATCTGTGTCCCTATCGAGCCTAACACACAAGAAAACACAAGAGGTCTTGGTTATTGTCCTTCGAAAGAAACAAAAGCATCAAAGAAATCTTCACTTAATATCAATGCCATCACGCAAGATTCTTCTAAGATAACTTTGACCTTGGTGCATCCTGAGAGGATAGATACATGTGAAAATAGTGGTCATGATGTTGCTTCATCTTCAAATACAAGTTTTAGTGATGATTTGGGTTCATTAGATTTTACACCCTCCTTTATGGGAGAGTACAAAATCTCTCAATCTACACCTAAAAAGTCTTGTGTGTGTATGGCATCTTGTGATAAGAAAGCAAGCTTTTCTTCACAGGAGAAAAAAATGACCCCTACTATTGATCAAGAGAATATCTTCTTGAGGCTTCTCAAAGCCCGCTTGATTGCTCTTCCTCCAAGAACATGAAAGAAATTTTACAACAAAAATTCATTTTGTGCATATCATTGACTCCATGGTCATTCTACCAATGAATGTAAGGCCTTGAGTACTAAAATACATCTTAAGGATTGTCGTACTCTTCCTTGTGTTGATGCATCTACTTCCTCTAATCGATAATGATTTGCATTCTATCATGTTGCTCATCACTATGTAGCATTAGTAGCTTTATGTGTTTTACGCATTGTGATTCATGGTGGTACAATCTTAGGTGCAACCATAGGTTTCATGGCAGCAACATGATAGTCCATGGTGTGGTTATCCTTATCTCTATGCTTGGGGAGCAAGGATAACTAGTTTTGGGAGGTGTGCATTCTTGTCAAGGATCCCCTCTCTTTCTCCTTAAAATACCAACATAGCAAGTATGTTGACATTTTAAGTGGGGGGCATATATTACCCTTATCTATTACGTCTTGTGATGTTTGAACTATTGGCATACCCCCTTTGGTGGCGGCATTGTTTGTAATGCCCCCTGAGGCGTGGTTATCAATTCGTCTGTTGAGACGTTAAACCTTTTTACATGGAACCTAGCATAACATAGCTTGCCAGCCATGTTTGTCATTTTTTTGGCTTCACTTTGTTCACAGGCTGAACCTAGTGTAAGCATTGGCAAAACGTATTGATCATTTTGTGGCACCTTATCAAGGTTACCAGGGAGCATAACTCTTGGTATGGTTATGGGTACACACCTAGTGAATATCAAACTTCACTAGACCCTGTGTGTTTCTCATCTTGGCCTTGGGGCTCACCTAGTGAATATCGGACTTCACTAGCCCTTGTGAGCATATTTTATGGACATACAACATAGGCTTGCTAGTCCATCCTTTTTTTCCTTTTTTCACATTAGCTTTGACATTGAATGTTTGTGTATCTCGTCTTACTACACATATCTTACATGCATGTGTCTTCTTTTGTGCCTTTGTTGGTTTGTCATGGGATCTTAGATCTTGGGGGCTTGGCCACCTCCTTGATTCTTAGTTATCCTATCTCTCTAACAGTTGTACAATTGGACCTCCCTTGACATATATTTCTCTACTTTAGTGTAAGTCTAAGCGTAAGTTCATACTCTCACTAAAGTGGGGGCTAAATGTAGTGTAGGAAATTGTATGCCTTTACAATTTCACATTATGGTTGGATCCCTTAACTTATTGGACTTAATTAAGCTTCTAATTTGCCAAATTATGCATTCCAAGCCTTATTTTTACTATTTTCCAAAAGGAGAGCCAGCATTAAATAAATGCATTTAATATTTAAATTGACATGGATTATGTGTGCCTTGGAAATATAGGCCAAGAGCGATTTTCCCATGGGCGAATGGGTCCCCTTTATGTTGTAAGACCCAATTTAAAATATGTTTTTGACGGCCTTTTAATGATCCAAATTCAAATTGTAAGTGTCGGCTTTTGGAATCTAATTTTCAGGAAATTAGATACACCTATAAATACACATTTTATCATTTGAAAAGGGAACACACATTATGAGAGCAATTCAAGAGCTAATATTATTGTCAAGAGCATTCAAAAGCAACATTATCAGTTATTTATAGCAGTAATCAAGATCCTAACACCGTGTCTAAGTTCATGTGTATTCATGTTGTCTTGTGAAAGCTAACAAGTGTGTAGGTCTTCATACATTCAAGCATTCAAGCATTCAAGCAAATCAAGCAATGCAAGGCCCAATTCCTTTGAAGAGATGTGTATGAATTCATTCCTTCAAGGAAGCCATTGAAGGGTGGTGAGTTGCAGCAAGCATTCATTCATCATTTCCTTCCTTTCCATTCAATGTTTTATTATTGACATTGTCATTGTGAAAGTGGAAACACTATTCACGAGGTTTGATTGAGGCAAACCCCTATATGGCACAAAAAATACATTTTTCCCTCTTTGTGTATGTGCAGGTTACAGGTTGAAGGATTAAAGAGATCTTGAAGAGCAATTTGCATTGCTGCATTTGTTGTCATCATTCTTGTCAAGAAACGAAAACTAAGTTGCAGAATTCATTTCCAACATTCCGACAAATTTGCAGATGGCAAACATCTCAAATTTGACACCAGAGTACCCAGAAAATTGAGCAAGACCCCTATACAAAGACGCGAATGAGTCATTCTAGGCACCTCAAAACCAACTTTTCAAAGCAAGTTTGTTGTCCCCTGCACTTCTCGGATCCACTTGCAAACTATTGTTTTTGTCTATTAGTTGTTAGGATCTTGCATTTTTAATATTAGGGCATATAGGATCACTAAGTTAATCACTTCAAATATTTCCAATCCATTCTAATCCCCCATTAGATGTAGATTCAAGTCTGATTGGCTCACCATTAGGGTTGAAAGTCAATCTTTTCACCTTGCGATCTACATCTCAATGAAATGTAAAAAAAGGCCAACCCTTGCAATCCTAGGTTCTTTGCATTTAGGACCTAGGATCCCTTTTTCTATATTTCAAAGACTATGATGAGAATGCGACCATTATTAGTCTTGTAATAGACACAATGATCAGATTTGGATCTCAAAATCCCAAGGACAACACATAGGTGTCAAACCTTTGGTACCACATTCTAGGAGACTGCTTCAAACAGTATAGAGATTTCTTCAACTTGCATATTAGGTTCTCTTTACCTTTCTCAACAAAATGCTCTGACTGTGACATATAAATTTCTTCCTCCAAATCACCATGAAGAAATGTTGTCTTCACATCCATTTGTTCCACTTCTCGATCATAAGTAGCTGCAAGTGATAGTAGTAGCCTAATAGAAGTCAGCTTAACTACAGGAGAGAATATCTCACCATAAACAATTCCCTCCTCATGAGAATACCCCTTCGCAACCAACTGTGCTTTATGCTTCTCAACACTATCATCTAGTCCAATTTTCTTCTTGAACACCCATTTGCATCCAACAGGTTTTCGTCCTTCAAGCAAAGGTACCAAATCCCATGTAGCATTCCTCTTCAATGCAGCCATCTCTTCATTCATGGCTTCCATCTTGGAATCTACATCATGCATACCCATAGCCTCTCAAACAGTACTAGGCTCGTTGGTGTTAGCAATCAAAGCAAATATGCAACTGGAATCCAACATAGAATATCCAAATCTTTTTGGTTGCCACCTAACACGCGTAGACCTCCTCAATTGTTGAGGTTGAGGTTCTTGCTCTTCTTTAGAGCTTTTAGAGTTACTTGAGCTCTCCTCATCATTAGGTCTAACGGGAGTGCGTAGTTCATCTTTCTTCGAAGTAGGTGGGATCTGAACTACCTCCTTTTTGTGTTTCTCTTCTATCTCTGGTTGCAAATCAATGGTGGAAGGTTTCAACTCTCGAAAGATTACACTTCAACTATAGAGAACCTTCTCTGCAACTAGATCCCAAAGCTTGTAACCCTTCACACTTACACCATAGCCGATGAAACTACACTTAACTGCCTTGTTCTCCAATTTAGACCTTTTCTCACTAGGCACATAAGCATATGCCTCATAACCAAAGACTTTAGATGTCTCACCGAGGGCTTCTTACCAAACCACGCCTCCATGGGTGTCTTTTCAACAAGCACAAAAGTAGGAGATCTATAAATTAAATAAAATGCAGTAGCTATAGCTTCAGCACATAACTTTTGTTCAAGGCCAGCACCACTCACCATAATCCTAGCCCTCTCCATCAGAGTTTTGCTCATACTCTCTGCAACTCCATTTTGCTGTGGGTGTATGGAGTTGTCTTGTGTCTCTCAATCTTATGGTCCTTATAAAACCTATTGAATTCTGATGAGCAAACCTCACCACCGTTATCCGTCCTCAAACATTTAATTTTTCTACCATTTTGATTTCCAACCAAGGATTTGAATTCTTTAAATTGACTAAAAACTTCAAACTTACTTCTAAGGAAATATACAAATGTCCTACAATAATCATCTATGAATGAAACAAAAATACACAAATCTAGATAACGAAGGAACATTAATAGGACCAAACACATCTACATGAATATAATCTAATACCCTAGAAGACTCATGAGAACTAGAATAAAAAGAAACACAGTGTTGTTTTCCATATATACAATGTTTGCAAAAATCGAACTCTAGATTACAATCATCAAGGCTTTCAACAAGGCTCTTAATTTTTAGGGCTCTAAGACCCTTCTCACCAATATGGCCAAGTCTTTGGTGCCATAACATTGTCTTCTTTGTTGGGAGCTTCATCTCCAAAGCATTGGCACCCTTAGGTACCCAAAAAGCACAACCATCAGATGTAGAAACCACAATTTTCTTCTCTACTCAATCTGATAGAGAGGATGAATAATCCAAAGCCCTCTTCTTGGACTCCACAAAAGTACTATTGCACTAAACCATGCATGCATCCAGCTTATACAAGGTGCCAATCCGAACACCCTTAGCAAGCGCCATAGAACCTCTAGTCATCTTGCATCCACCACTCCAAAAAAGAACTTACACACCCATATCACTCAGCTTACTGAAAGTAGGTTCCATGCCAAACCAGGGATATGCAGGACACCATCAATGTAATGTCCCCGTTTTTAGCACTACACTTTCCAGTGATTGTTAGCCTATTCCCGAATGCCCATAGGCTAGTCAGAGGCAAAATTAGGGTTTCCAGCTGCTTGGAGGTTTTTGTTGAGGATTAAGGGGTTTGCATGTTGGAGTTTTGCAAATTGGTTGTTAGTTTCTTTATGGGTTTTCAGAAAGCTTCGGAGAGATGTGACATGCATTTAATGATAGTGACATGCATTTCAACCAAGAGTTTGCATGCAGGATTGGTTTTTGGATTCTTTATGGGTTTTCAGAGAGCTTCACAGTGGTGTGACATGCAACTGAAACAGGTAACTTTTTTGGACTTACTATTTTTAGTAAGTTACGACGGTTGTCCGGTTTGTGCTTAAAATGCATTTGAAGTCACTATTTTTAGCAGTATGCTATTTTTAGTAAATGTTATTTTTGGCAGTGCTATTTTTAGTAGCAGTTCAGTGCAATGTCTAATTCTGGCAGGGCAGTATTGGCAGTTTTGTCTCCAGCATTCTTGGAGTCTGTTTTGGCAGGCCATGGCTTAAGTGATTTTCAAATATAGACGCCTTAGTTGGAAATTATAATGTTTTAAGTTAAATATTTTACTAAGGCTAAATGGAATGCCACTTTTGGAGAGATAAGTAATTTTAATAAGTTTATTACTTAAATCATTTGGATGCCTTATTTGGTGAAATATAATGTTTTGAGTGAAATATTGGCTAAGGTATTTTTGGATGCCTAGCTTGTGGGATATTTGCAAGTTATAAAATATTTCACTTAAATATACTTGGACGCCTATGTTATGATTTATTTGCATTTTGATAAAGTATTATTCCTCTTATGTTTTGGACGCCTAAAGTCAAGGAGTCAAAGGTTGGAATTCAAATGCAAATTGAAGTGAAATGAGAATCTCATTTGGGTGCCCTATTTGGAGGGAAAAGAAGATTTGAATTGGAGTTGAGAAAAGTTATAAATAAGAGGTCTTGTCTTCACTTTTGATTATACATTGCTTATCATAACAAAATGCTTTTGAAATTATTTCAGAACCCTTGCTTCAAGGAATGCATACCTCCTAGCTTATATCAATTTCGTACTTGAGAGATAGTACCTAGCTAGTTTGAGACCGCTTCTTCATTCAAGGGTTGCAAATAGAGCTTCACAGAGATGGCTTCATTTGATATTATCTGATTTTGGATAGTTTTTATCAATTTTGGTGATGCTTGTGTTGTGCTTGGCTGAAGCACATTTTCGATCATAGCTCCTTGCTCGATTTTTTGTTGGTTCTGGGTATTGGCCCATTGTTCAAGTCTACCTTCGGCGCCCCTTCTAGCTAAGTTCCAGATTTATTGCGAAGAGTTGAATTTATTCTTTCCGGTCGCCCTCTTCAAGGAGGTTGTACTTTGCTTGCCATTGCATTGGGAAGCGTGCATAAAATATCAAAGGTTGCTTGCTGCTATTTCTTGGTTTGTACTTGGTCACCCTTCTCATATGCTTCATTTGCACTTGGTTTGACATCATTCGAAGGAGTATTGACGAAGTTATGAGCAAAAAGGTGAAATCTAAACTTGCTGGTTTGGTTTTCAGTTTGCTGCAATTTATATCAGACCTGACATTTCAGTCCCTTTGGTCATATTTCATATGTTGGATAGCTTGTACTTGTTTGAAGTTCATTTCCTGACATTTTGGAGTGCTTTAGATATCTATATCTCATTGTATTTGCAGATTGTTCACCTGTCATGTCCCCAAATTTGTGCCTTCTAGTCAATTGAAGCATAATCTAAAAATTATTAATTTAATTGGCATTATAATTATAAATATTAAAAACAATATTATAATTATAAACAACGCTATAATAACAATATCATTATCATGAATATTAGATACGATATTATTGTAAACATTCTAGATATTGAACTAATAATAATATTACATTATTATGGTATTATGAAGAATGAAAATATATATATCATAAAAAAATCTTGTAATTATTAAATAAAAATATTAATACAAAATAAATGTAAGGTATATAAAGAATAACTAATATTGAATAAATAAATGAATAATATTTAATCATAATAGCTAGCAATTAATATTGTTAGCAAAAGACGCTTCTCTTTGAAATTCGTCTCTCTTTATTGGAGAGGTAAAAGGATTTAAAAAGAGGAAAATCGAGAGTCTAACGGGCAGTTTGGATGGTGATTTCATCATCGAATGGAGGAGAAGAAGAAAATCTTCACCTATCGGCTGGAGGATGAAGTCAGGAATAAATCAAGACAGCGATACAAAAGACAGCATTTCAAATCATGATTAGTATTAAGGAAGAAGTAAGGAAAAGACAGCGAATAGAAAGGAGAAATAGTTACGAATAGAAAGAACACAACAATGGTTGCATACACGCGGGTTAAGGATAGATGTTAAGAGATTGCAAAGTCTGACAGGGAGATATCCAGATCAGCGAACCATCCAAGAAGACGTTTCAGTTCCTGCATTATGAGATACATAATACTCATCTCCTCCTTTGCGCCAGGTGAGGAAAGAGAGATACGGTGGCAAAGGCAGAAAGGTAAGTCACTGCAGACCATATGTGATAGATATATGTTTAATATGTATAAAGTAATGGTGAGAGTCTGTCATATAAGTTTAATATATATATAAAATATAAATATATTAAATGTTTCTGCATATATAATTCATATGCCGATAAAGATATTTTAATAAATATTACTATATGCAAGGTCATAATTACATATGTATACAGAGGGTAAGAATAGGGGATTTAGATGTGTTTATTATCGAATATATTATTAATGAGGAAGTTTTTAATATATTATGATTCATGAATATATTTAAATATATTATGTTTTGAGAAGTTGAAGGGCATGTTAATAGTTGTTAGATGTGTATTCAGGTATATATATATATATATATAGTGATTCATATATACACCATAGGTGATTGGCGAATATAATGTATACATAAATAGATATTATTTACGATTGCCCAATAATGATGCTTGCAGCAATTATTGAACCTTATGAATAATGACTCAATTATTCACTAGGACGTTAAATGGTATAATAGAATTCCATCTATGGGATCTCGATAGATGTCTAATATCTAACGTACTCATAAAATATATTATAGAGGGACCATTCAGAATGAGTAATAGGGAGGAAATGAATAATCATTGGATAAGAATGGAATAATTATATCATCGTCAATCTAATGTTATTACTGAAATTTATTGATCTTTAACATGTCTTATATCTCTCAAGGAACGCTTTGAATGCAAGATTTAAGCTTAAGCACGTTCCCTTGAAAAGGGACATTACATCACCATATTGTAACGCTAAATCAGTAGTACTGATCAGCTCTTTACTTTCTGCACTTACTTTTTGTATTCCCACTTTTAGTGGAAGAGACAGGCCTCGCCGTCTATTTTATTTACAACACTTTACTTTCTTGTACTGCCCGCTGAAAACTGTAAGGGGCAAGCCGCCCATACTTTACTTTTCATGCACTTTGTACTTCTCATCATGTTGATCGACTAAGTTGTCAAACTACTCCTGCTGAATAAGTGGTCGAGTTGCATAAGCTTTGTATTTTCAGCACTTTCAATTTATTGCTAACGACCCCCGGCGTCATATGCTATCACCTCGCCCGTCATTGGGATCTTTGTGAACATTCTTGGTGTAGGGTTACCTTCCCAGCTAGTTTTGGTTTTGCTAACACTAACAAGTGAAGTTGTTGATGTGAAAATTTGAAAAAATTGTAAGGGGAATATTTCAATCAATTCCCTTCACTCTACCATCAAGGAATCGAATCTCGACTCTTCCACAACCAACAATCTTCAGATGAGAGTCATCACCCATATACACCTTCCCACCATCATACTCATACTTCGAGAATCAACCTTTGTGAGAGGTCATGTGGAAAGAGGCACCTGAGTCTATCAATCACACATCTTCCAATGCATGTGTTGCCAAGGCTGCAACAAATGCATCACAATCATCCTAAGAGGATTTATTTGAATCAGAATCGGAGGATTTATTTGATGGTGGCTAAGGAGGCCCTTACTCATAATATGGATCAATGAGTTTAACTCAAAATTTATGCATTAAAATATTGATAAAACAACATAATTTGATACACTACGAAAAAATATCTCCTGCTCATCAATATAAACTCTAAAATTGGTTGTAATCAAAGGCTAAGAAAAAGCTAGGTGAAAGTGCCAAATGGTAAAGTTCACTGACCTCTGCTTGTAAGATACGAACACAAAATTATTGCAATGGTCAAGCAACACTATGTAAGATCCAAAAAAACCAACATCATTAGAGAAGATATGAAAATTTCAAAAGCCCTAATGAAGCATAAATCCTATAGCAAATACCAATCAATGATCATTCCCCAAAAGAAGTAGCTTATTACTTTGCAACTTCTCAGGTTCATAAATCCATAGGTGTACAATAACAAACTTTGCATTCCTGGATTGGGAGACAAATTATTATGGTTCTTCTATTGAAACTTATATGTGAGAGGCCCATTAAGAGTTTAGAATTTCGCTTAAGGAGATTCACATTCATTGGTGTGTTGGTATTTTAGTAAGCAGATGTAGTAGTGGTAGTGTATATTTCAGCTTGTTCCTTTCCCAAATAGTTGTATTTGCAGATTTATTAACAAAAGGAACTCCATTGCTATTGTTGTCTTTGTGCAAGTATGATTGTAGGTGTTTTTGCTATTTTTCAATGCTTTGAAATCCATAAATGGCACTTGTGAGAGTTTCATGTTTAATCTGATTTTATATTCATGTTGGAATATATTTGGGTTAAATCCGTGGCAGGATGTTACGTGGGATAATGTGTATTATACAGATGTATTAATGAGTTTCAATGCAAAACATGATAACATAATCTCACGAATAGTGAGTTTTTTGCATGAATTGCAGCTTGTGGTTACAGAAAACAACTGATGCTCATGCAATCTTTTGTTTCAAATTTAGAGAATGGGATAGGCATTGTACCAAAGAATGTTGCTCTCTGTCAAAGATTTAAAATCAAAGATTGGTGCGATCTCTTTGATAATCTCAATTATTAAATCTTCAACTGGTCCAATACATGGCTCAACTTAGTAGTATTGAAGTATTATTGTAACATTTAATGGTCATCTTAGCTTTAGTTAGTCGATAGTTTACTTTTAGTTAACTTAGTTAGCTTTTAGTAACTTTTGTTTATGTTTTAGTTCGTTTTAGCATCTTTCAGTTATTTGCTTTAGTTTGCTTTAGTTAACGATGGTTTCTTGTTAAAAACATTGTCTTGTAATTTTCTATATAAGGAGTATTCCTCTCCTTTTGTAAATATAGAATAACGAATATCGAATATTAGTTATCATTTCATGGTATCAGAGCTTAGGCTCAAACTTTTATGGCGAATCTTTTAGTAATAAAAATTTGTTGTTTTCCTAAGGAATTTTTTTTTTAATTCTTAGATGTTTTTGCTCTTTTTTTTTTAAATCGAATGTTAATAGTTAACCCGAAAAATTGAAAAATTATTCGAATATTTTTATAAAAATTTGTAAAGTTTTTTAGTCGTTTTTTTAAGCATAAAAAATCGAGGAATTTTGAGAAGAGTTTTTGTGAACCGATTTTTCAAAAATTGAAGAGTTTTTTCATCTGAAAAAATTGTGGACTTTTCTACATAGATTTTTTAAGGGTTTCTAGAAGGAGAATTGTGGATTTTTAAAGCTTAAAATCGCATTTTTGAATTTTTTTTGCTGGCATCGGAGGGTTTTCTACAATCCTAGTTCTTGTGAAATTTCGTGGAGACTTCTTTTGACTAGAAATCGCAAGTTTGTTGAAGGAAAATTGTGCAGGATTTTTGAAGATTCTATTGGCTCACGTCTGGACATGAGGGTTTCTTGACTGTTTTTTCCCTGTTTGCACCAATTTTCTGACATTTTCACATGGATTTTTTGTGCTCTGTAGTGGTGGAAATCATGTTTTCTCAAGCACATGACAAGAACTTTTTTTGGGCGTTTGTTTCTTTCCCACACGACCTTTTGCAGTCACGTTTGTGCGTGTGGTCGTCGCAACTGAAGTCTTTAGATCGGGGGTTTTTAAGTGTTCACCAGTTCTCAGTTCTTTTCCGCTTGGTCTTCTTATTCCATGTGATCTGGTTTTTCTTAGCGCAATTCTGAGTATTTCTAACTATTTTTTGGCACGATTTTTTGGGCATTTTCTTCATTATTTCTAGGCAGATCTTTCAAAATCGTGGCTGAAGATTTTAGTGTGGGATTCTCTGTTGTTCGTGGGTTTTCTGTAGATCGAAATTTCAAGGCTAGCCATTTTTCAGCTAGGGTTTTTCTAGTTGAGAGAGTTTTTTGATAAGTTTTTTTTGAAAAAATTTGTGCCATTGCAAGGTTTTTTAACAAGATTTTTCTAAGAAGAATAAAAATTCATGCAAAGAGTTTTTTGCAATTTTTTCTGAAAAAATTTGCAAAGTGTTTTGAGAATTTTTTACTAAAAAAATTTTGTTGTGTCAAAATATTTTTGAAGATTTGAAGAATTTTTGAAAAAAAATCTATAAAAAATTTGCTGATAATCAGAGTTTCTGAAGGTATTTTCTGAAAAAATCTTGATTTTCCATAGTTTTTTTATGGTTTTTTCCCAAAAAATAAATAAAAAAATCTTACCTTTCTTAGTTTTTTAAGGTTTTTTCTGGAAAAATCTTGTTGTTTATGAGCCTCTTTTTAGATGATTTTTAAAAGAATCGTGGGAGTTTTGCCAACTGATCACATAATTTACCTCGTTTTTCGAGCTTTTGGAAAACGGGAGGGATGGCTGCTTTGCCCAATGCAATGTTGGAAAGTACACAGAGGTTCAATGGAAAGAATTACAACATGTGGGAGCAAAGGATGCATACCATCTTTGAATACCGGTGTCTGGATGCACTTGTTCTAGGTAAAGAACTTCGACCCAACACTGTGGGTAAGGATCAAGACAAGTATGATGGAGGTAATAGGATCAAGACAAGTATGATGGAGGTAATAGGGAGGCAATTATGCTTCTAAAATTATCTGTCACCGATGAGATGTTACAAGAAATACCATTTGGTAAGTTTGTTGCAGAGATCTGGAAGCATTTGAAAGATCTCCATGAGACCTGAGACAAGGGAAAGGCTTTCTTCCTGAAGAATATGCTATTTTTCATTGTGATGGATGACAGAGTGTCTTCGCAAGATCATCTCACAAAGATCAAAGACATTCGCAATCCACTGGAGGCTATTGGTCGCAAGATGGAAGAAGAGGATATGGTGGTCATTATGCTGAAAAGCTTACCCTGATCCTTCAAGCACTTCATCAAAACACTCAACATTACATCCACCAATGTTGACTTAAAGTTTGATGAGTTGTGCAACAAGCTCTTACAGCAAAATAGGTGGAGGAAGCAATTTGGGAGCAGCATTGAGTCTTCCATTGTTGAGCAAGCATTTATTGCCAAAAATAGCAAAGGAAAGTCCACTCAGCAGAAAGGATGAGGCAATTCAAAGGAGAGCTCCAAGAAGTCTATTACTTTCCATTACTGTGGGAAGATTGCTCATATTCAGAAGTATTGCATAAAGCGGTTGGATAATGAGAAGTCCAACCAGGAAGAGTCTCAGCAAAGTGCTCAAATGGCAAAGTATATTGAGCAGAAGGAGTCTACATTCTATGCATTCATGGCCAGAACACCATCAGAATATGGGTAGACTTAGTTTATGTTTGTAGGATGACCATTAGGGAGGGTATTAAAGTATTATTGTAATATTTAATGGTCATCTTAGCTTTAGTTAGTCGATAGTTTACTTTTAGTAACTTTTGTTTATGCTTTAGTTCATTTTAGCATCTTTCAATTATTTGCTTTAGTTTGCTTTAGTTAACAATGGTTTCTTTTTAGAAACATCGTCTTGTAATTTTCTATATAAGGAGTATTCCTCTCCTTTTGCAAATATAGAATAACGAATATCAAATATCAATTATCATTTCAAGCAGGAAGAACTACTCATGAAATTTGTGTTGAGCTCCATTCCCATATACATCTACTTGGTATTTCAGTCTCCAAAATAAATCTTATGGAAATACTGTAGACTATGAGAGTCATTTTATGAGGATGAAGTAAGTTGGAAAGAAAAAGATTCACCTTGGTTAAGTGGGATTGAGTATACAACACCTAGAGCCTAGAAGGATGGTGGGCTTGGCATTAGATTACTTCCCAAAGTTAGTCAAGCTTTGGCAAAAAAGTTAGTTTAAAGGTTGAGAGACACTCAGAACCATCTTTGGCACAAAATCATTCTTGGCAAGTATAATTAAGGCTAGAACCCAAAAGAGCTCTAAATGGCCTTACTTCCAATGAAGGCTCCCCTATTTGGGACAAACTACTGAAGGGATACAAACTGGTCAATAAGAGGGTATCCTGGAAAATAGGAAATGATGAGAATTTTGAGATGTGAAACTGAAATCTTTGGGGTATTAAATCAAACATTCAAATCAATGAATTTCAAGGACTAGGATATCGATTCACCTGATTCTTACCAAGATCAAGCACTTCTGGAATGATTCTCCTTCTTTTCAACCTCATTCCAAATTACAAAAGTAATACTAAGATTGCAATTTGTTGGAATGTTTGATCACTAGCTATGATTCTGTAATGTCCCCTTTGGGAATATTCCTAGTTTTTGCCCTAAAACCACAATTCCAATAAAAGTAAGAAATGTAGTACATTTAAGAGTATAAATTTACCAATTGAAAAGCCCTTTATAAGATAAATCTTGGTTTAGGTACACACAATATTAGTCACTGGAAATTGACATTAAATCATAAGCCATGATAACATCTATTATTACTAACATTAGTAGGTATAATGATATCATATAAACAATATTCATATTGAAATCCAATTAAAGCAATGGCCATTCCAATATTCCTATAATAGTCTCATTAGGAATTCGATTGAAACATTTGCACACCGCAATCTCAAGGTTGGTCGCCCTTGTATTGCGAGAGCATGGAAGGTGGATCGCCCTTCCATTCCTCAGTTCACCTTGGAGGTTGGCTGTCCTCCTTGATCAAGCCCAAAAGCACAGAAGGATTTTTGGTCCATTCCACCCCCCAACCCATGAGCATGGAAAGTTGGTCACCCATTCCATCTCTGGGTGGCGTACTTGATAAGAGTGTTAAGGTTGGTCGTCCTTCATCTCTCGTGAACCCGAAAGGCTGACCATCCGTCCTATTTGCAAACTATTTCTCCTAAATTCCAAATGGACTATCATATGAATCTGTTATTACATATTTATAACAAAGGAAGCATCTAGATTACTCAAAATGATCAATAATTTCTGCAAGTATCACTATTGCATGATCATATATATAGTTATAGTTATAGTTATAGTTATAGTTATTCCTAATTATATTTAAAACTTACTTCCCAATAATCTTCTTGCTAGAAATAATAATTATTCCAATAGAGTTCTTATAATTTCCAATTCTTATTTCTCTTTTTTTTCAATCTGCCTGATTGATGCCTCTCACAAATGATTCAACCTCCTTTATATATCCTTCATGGAGGGGGGTGAATAGTCACATCTTTTCATTAACATCCTTACCTTGGTAAGGGATACATCCCTTCACAACCAAGCGCTGCCTTAAAACCTTTTTATTGGTAATTATATGCTTTGTAGAGTCGCCGCCCATGACATTCTTTTGTCTAATATTTGTTATGTGACTTTTTGCCCAAGAGAAGAGAAAGTTATGAAATAACCCTTTGAAATATTAAAAAGGGAGATAGAAAAATAAACAATGTTATGATACTTTGGTAAAAGAGATATTAATAATGAATATGTATAAATACCTTTTAAAAAGGGGGAAGAATAATTATTTATTTAAATAATTATTAGAGGCAACCTTTGTGAAAGGGTGTGATGGTTTGGAAACCACCCCTTAAGACTTATATAAAGCATTTGTGTGAGACATGGAAAACATTCAAGCATGGAGAACATTTAAGGAAGAAGAAAGTGGTTGGTGAGCTATGGACAAGATGGAGAAGGGGGCACATCTTATGTGTGTGTCCAACCTGGGGTACAAAGGTGCACTCAAGACGGTCCTAGCTAGGGCATGGGCATTGCACGGTGTTGAGCATTGTTCCAGTGGAACCAACACTCGTGTAGAGCAGCGAAGTCCGCTTATTTCTTCCAGACTGCTCCATGGCAAGAGATAAATACCACTGACATCTTCCTAGGGTGAGAGTGGCTTTTCCAAGTGTTATTATTCAAATAAGTATTAAAACCATTGATTCTAAATTATATTGAGAATAGTATATATATATATATGATTTTGGTGTTAATGTATATGAATTATATGGATGTGTATTCAATTTATCATGTTAACTATCTATTTTGGAATTTCTTAATAAACTATCACATATTATCTTTTGCACTGGTTATTCACATCCATTTTAATAATATTGTAGCTTTTTAATTATCTTTATTCTAATGTTTAATCCACTAAATCCACTGCTAACACATACATAACTTTGGAGGAAAAGTGACATCACAATAATAATTGACCCCTTTTGTTAATTTAATTCCTTAGCCTAGGATATAGGCAGTGATC
This sequence comes from Sequoia sempervirens, assembly GCA_007258455.2. Lineage (NCBI taxonomy): Eukaryota > Viridiplantae > Streptophyta > Pinopsida > Cupressales > Cupressaceae > Sequoia > Sequoia sempervirens. Next base: position 22,683 of record VDFB02296337.1, on the reverse strand, counting down.
TGATCTTTAGTTTGACGGGGCATGACAGATTCTTGGATGGCAAATCTGAACTTGTGACGGATCAGATTTAGATAGGTGGCATATCTTTAATCTAGGAAAATGTCTAGGATGATTGTATCTACAAAGTTTAAAAGGGTTCCAAAAGTCTAGCTGAGGTCTCCAATTACCCTTTTCCTGACACAAAGTTTCTAGGATTTGGAACACTCAACATCTCCCTAAAATGAATTTGTTCCCCTGGTAGCTCCTCTACTAAAAGTTGTTGACAACTGAATTGGCAAAAAGGGAAGAATTTTTGGTCCACAGAGAAGCATTCTTTGTAAGAGAAATTTAGAGACTGGCACCTGCCTTTTTTTTAATGTCCTTGGGTTCAAAAGATCTGGGATACAACTCCTCTTAGTCAGTGGACTTGGAAGAAAAACTGGGGGGGAAGAACTTGGCCTCCTCTTTGCCAAATGGAACAAAAATTTAGATATCCGGTACACCAAATTGAATGCAATAGTAAGATTGTACCATATTTCTCTGCAACTGGGGAAGCAAACAGTAATTCTTGTTTTAAAGATCTAAAATGGAATTTGAATGCCTCTGATTCAAGACCTTTATCCATGGATCATGAACTGCCTGTGTGGGGGCTGAGGTCACCACCCATTAATCAGGATTTTTATAGCCCAATATTGTCTTTTTGAAATATTAAAAAGACCAAAATAAGCAGAATCAGAAACATATCAATATTTTGACACTAACTATTGTTATTTTAAAAGATAACAAATAATTCCCTTGAAAAAATGTGAGAAGTTGATTATAGCAAGGCTTCATTAATCTTGGGACAGTGAGGCTCACGGATCAATTGCTATCCCTTGCTTATTAAGGCACCCAAGTTCAAGCTAAACTGAAGTAGGATTTATGTACAATCTCCAGAGGTACATGATCCCAATGACCAGTGATTACAATTTACACGTAATCACAGGTGCAATGATATCTTGTTTAGTCAAAATATCACCAAACTTCAGTTTTCTAGTTCCATCTAAATCCTCTATGTTGGAAAATGGACCAGTAATGTACCTTGAATAATATATATACGCATGACATCAGTACATGCTGCAGCATGCTGATATCATGATTGCCAATTCTGCAGTTGTCATGATTATGTCAATGACTAAAAATTTGAGCAAATTTAAGAGGTTGAAAAATTGACATTACTATCCAGTGACATATGCAATAGACTATAAACTGTACCCTTTTGACACAGCAATTGCCAATCAAAAACTTACCATCAAGCTGTCTTCTGTTTTAGAAAACCACAACCATGTGAGGAGGAAGTGAAAACAGAAGAACAAACACTTGCATACAAAGCATAAACTTTCATACATAAACAATCTTACAATAATAGAAAATAATAACAAAAGCCAATGCTTAGCAAGTAGACATCTCAGAAAGTACAATATTATATGGTTATCTATTAATGACAAAAATGTATATATTGCATATATGAACCCTTATTACTGCTGGAAAGCAGTAGACAGATTTGCTCCAATTTCATTGGACAAACCTATTTTGTGTCTGCTTATTGACAATTGGATTTTGAGATATTCTTTTCAGATTGACTTGGAAGATGTAACTGGGGACAATTATATAGGCATTTAGTCTTTTGACTATTCAAATGATTTAGATTCAAAAAACAAATACTAAAAGCATGTTAATAAATGAACTTAAGAAATAACGATCAGCAAGGCTAAGTAGCAGTACAATTTCCTCTTAACTGTATTCAAGGAAGATGCATTTATAATAATGAGATACGTAGCGTAGCAGTACAATTTGCTCCAATTTCATTGGACAAACTTATTTTGTGTCTGCTTATTGACAATTGGATTTTGAGATATTCTTTTCAGATTGACTTGGAAGATGTAACTGGGGACAATTATATAGGCATTTAGTCTTTTGACTATTCAAATTATTTAGATTCAAAAAACAAATACTAAAAGCATGTTAATAAATGAACTTAAGAAATAAGGATCAGCAAGGCTAAGTAGCAGTACAATTTCCTCTTAACTGTATTCAAGGAAGATGCATTTATAATAATGAGATACGTAGAGTCTACGAGGCTTACCATTAATGTTTTTTTGACAGGCCTTGATTTCTGTGGATTGAAAATATTTTGACCATCATCACTATTATCATTTGCATTTAGAAGTAAAAAGTTAGGCTTTTTGACATAACCACACCCTCCATTGGCCCGAAAAAAACCAAGAGCCAACCAAAGGTTTCTTCCATATCCCTGCAAAAATGACAAAAAATGAAAAAACATTATATGTTCAGCAATTAAAAGTGGCAGGCAGGAATACCCAAAAACAGTGAGCATAAGCTGGAAATGCAGCCAGCAGAGGAAATGGACTTAGAAATCAAGATGGCTGTCCTGTTGATTCAGAAACTGACAAAGCAAATAATGCTTTTTTCTTCCTAGTTTTGTATGTCATTAATATTAGTGCAGGAATTTCCCCAAGAGTAATCTTATCTTACCACATATGCAGAAACAAACTTTAAAATGGCATCTAGGATATAGCTTGAAAGACAATACAAAATCAGCATGTTTGCATGTTATCACTAAACTGATAATAAACATTACAAAGCAAAGGAAGCCTAGCTTTTGGCTACATACTTTAGTTCTAAAGCATAGACAACTCACTGGATTAGGTCTAAATGAAAGGTTATAAAATAGTGTGAAACATTTGTGTGGGATTGTAACTTTTAGTGACCAACATAGCCAACAATGCCAGCACTCACTAAAGGAAAGAATGAAAAAGAACCTGCATATTGAATGCGACCATTTGTGCACCATGTGTCCAAGCAATAAAGGGGTTACCATTTGAGGAATTGACACGTGTACTCTCTGGATATATCCTTAATATGTTTTTCTGAGTAAATCTGTCATAAAATATTGTAAAAAATCCACAACGAGCATCTGTGAGCTTACGTAAAAGAATAAAACAGAAAAGAAGATGATAAAAACAAATACTTCCCTACCTAATAATATGATCTGGATGCGCTTTTGCAACTTTTTTAAATTTTGGTACACTTAAACTGACACGTTTAACATATTCATCAACTCTCAGTAAATCTTTCGAGGACAGTCCTTTGACCTTTCCACCACGGATGGCAATAAGTTTTTTGTACTCTGGAATTTCAATGTTCTCTTGAGGAACTCCATTGTCATCATCCAAATCTTCTTCTATAGACCCAGCACCATGTGCATCCTACAGTCCCAAGCACTTCAAACTATCAATCCAAGAGGAAAGCTGGAAACATAAATACAATTGTTAGGCAGCACAGAGTATGTCCTAGAAGCAACATTAGCCAAAACGTAAAATATGGCAAAAGATCAAGGGAAGTGAAGCAGAATTCAAATGAAATTTCACAAAATGCATGCAACTGTAAGTGATTAATTGGATAAAACCTTTTCATCAGTATCCACATTCTCAAAATCTGGGATTTCATCTCCCCATGTTTCCTCTTCACCGGTATTTTTTCCCTCTTTGCCCCCACTTTCAAGATTTGCGGAATGCTTTCTTTCTAGATATTCCTTGGGTGGTTTAGTTGAGATGATTATATGACGTTTCAGAGCTTCCGGTGAAGGGAAATCTTTGTAGTCATTTGAATCTGGGTAGAAGAGCATATTTCCAAAGGTTTCAGTCATCATCTGTCACAGCATTATTTGAAAATTATAAATGAAGTTGGAACTACATTCTGAAACTTTTTGCAAGTAAAAGAAAAGACATGAAAATAATCGATTTGAACACAAGATGGACAAGTTACCTTAGCTAATTTGTGCTGGAGCTCTGAAGTAAGATGATCCTCCAATGTTATAATAACAGGATACTCTGATGCAACAAATGCATGGTCTTTTATTGATTGAATGCATTTAATAAACTTCACAGGAGTGGTCAATGTTCTGTGCAGATCCAAAATCGCCAAACTTCATTAGAAATAGTTTTAAAAAGGAGGTTCTTCAACAAATTCAAGGATCCAATTGAAAAATAAGAATTTTATAAGCAAAGGCCAGTGATTAGATAGAGTCCAGTAGCTGCCCAGAGGACCAAACAACATACAGACTCAGAACAATTATGAAAGGAAAATAGTTACTTTCAAGAATACCATATCTTATATAAGACCAAAGGCTAAATATGCCAAAACAAAAGCTAAGATATTGGAACCGTGAAAATATTGGGAATAAGATTCAGTAGAAATAGCAAATACAATCTTATCTTGTTTATGTATGGGATAGCCACAAGTCTAACTCATATGGTTAAGTGGGGTGAAACTTTGCACATGGAAGAACAGTTCCAGAGACAAAAATCCAGAACGATACAGATAAAAGGAAGGAATCAAAATATAGACTATTGTGAAAAGGAGATGCAATGGAGTAGGGAATGATGACCCATCTGAAATAGAGATCATAAGTAGAACTATTTTTTATAACTACTAGCAAATTTACAGAGGGGCAAAAACCTGTGCACACCTTTACCCCATACCTGTATGTCTATTTTGAATTTCTAATAGATTTTTTGTATAACTATGCATATACCCATATATTATTCTTGTCACTATCACAACCATGCAAAACAAGGAAGCTCATGAAGGTGATCCCTGAAGTTTGTTTTGAACAGACACAACCTTGGGCCTGATGGTTTTCTAACCCAACTCCATTAGAAACTAAGTTACCGGTTCGGGTTCGGGGACGGGTGCGGGTACGAGAACCCGGTACGTGGGTACGTGAAAAATTTTTTTAGGGGTTTGGGTACGTATGGGTATGTGTGTGTATATATATATATATATACAAAAAAAAAAGAAGAGAAATATACAGAATTGTAAGACTAAATCATTTCATAGTATGATACTTGATCATTGATCAATGCCAAATGCCAAAGATAAATATTCACGATCATTGATCATTGATCGAGCAAGATTCATCATACATTTACCCTGGCAAACACATTCCCAGGTCTGAGATATTTATAAACTCATTGTATTACTTGTAACTGCTGTTCATTCTATTATCTGGTGTTATAAATCAATGTATTTGCTGCTACAAATAGACTGTGAGAAGTTGTAAAAGATTATAACCTTGTCTCAGATTGAGTACAGACTTTCTTCTATCTGCTGTTAATTTTCTGAGGATTAACTTCATACATCAGTTCTAAATAGAACACAGGAAGTTCTTGCAATAAGTCTGAATATGCTTAGTAAACTATGAAATGATCAATGCTGTTTTAGGGTTAGGAGGAAAAAAAATTTAAAAAAAAGAGTTTTTTAATCAATTTGAGGCCCTTTTTTTTAACTTGGCCCATGGGTTCGTGCTGGGTTCGTGCTGGGTACGCACAGGGTGCGCGCCCAGCACTGTGGGTTCGCCAGGATTCGCACACCCGCGAACCCTGGCGAACCCACAGTGCTGGGCGAAAACCCTGTGCGTACCCAGCACGTACCCGCAGACGAACCCGAACCGGGTGCGTACCCGAACCGGGTTCGAGGCCTGTGGGTACGAATCCGGTAACTTAGATTAGAAATTTTGGCATTTTATAAAATGGATTATCTGCAATAGAATTCTAGTTATGCAAGTCACAAAAAATTCATCCTGTCCGACCACACTTTTAAGATAAACCAAAGCAATCACAGCCTGAGATTAGAAAAAGATCATAAGATCCCTTTTTTATATTTATCAGAAGATCATAACTAAGATAATTATTAGTTGCATCCAAAATTCTGAATTTCAGTCTGGTTTCACTAGGGGAAGATTGTAATGTCCAGTTTTAAATAATTTAGCTTATGTAGGTCCTATTCTTATTTTCCCAATGAGGATATAAAATATTTTAATAAAGGGGTCATGGGTTAAAGAAATAGAAGCAACAAATAAAATAAGTTTAAATAACTACAAATAATCATAAAATAATAGCTTATTAGCGCATGGGTCTCTAAAAAGAAGAATCTATCATGAAGAAGCTGCCATAGAGAGTAGCCACGGAGAAAGAAAAGAACCCATCAAATTATATGCACAAATGGCTACAAACATTTTGTGATGGTAACACCCTAACTCTAATTAGCACTGCCCTTGAGTACCATATTATGATATTAACAATATGGTTAGACGGAATAACATCTCCATCCACAGGACACAGAAGATTCAACTTAGAGACTTGGTAAAACATAGACGAGTGCACAACAAATGCATTTTTACAATGGTCTGCCTCCAACTGTAAGACCAGGTTAACACTAATGATACAAAAAGAAAATGCAGATCAAAACCAATAATTCAAATGAGACTAAAAATTAATTGATCCTGAGCTACATAGAAGCAGGGAAAAGCAAATTGACAAGCAGAACCTTCCCTGCCTTTATTTCAACCCTTGAGCAACCTGACTTCATCCTGCCTTAGTTACCATGAACATAAGCAGAAGCCTCCCTAACACTAAGAGGGTTGCCTTTGTAGAAATGATTAGGAGTACAGATGGAGGCTTAGAGTTATGAGTTATTTCCCAAACCCTAAAGACATGGTATAAAGGAAGATCTCTTCAATCAAATGAATGTTTCAAACCAGCAAAGTACAGAGCAGTGATAAAACCAATCCAAGAGGAATCTATTCAGAAGCAGATATCCTCTAATGCAAAGCATTAATCTATAAATTTAACTGAACTTGGGCTAAGGAAAAGGACCTCCGTGCACAGGAAGCTAAGAACTGGCCTATCAGAGAGAGCTTCAAAATAAAACTTGGCCGAAAAGTTACTTTTATCTCTTCAAGAAGATAGATCAGCAGTTTTTGAAGGGAATCTTGGTTCTTAAAAAGATGAGGTCTTTCTATAAAGCCATGGGAACACCTGTTGTTTTTTTGCCAAATTTATCATTGGATGCCCTAGTTTGTATTTGCTTGTGAAATAGTTTCCAGAGCATTGGGAGGAGACAAATTCTCACTGCAGCAGTGGTTACATAGGTAAGTTTATCTCTTCTTCTTCAGCCACAAAGAAAAGATATCATTATTTTCTAATGAGAGAGTATGTTAATCTATCTGTTTTTATATTGGAGTAGAAAGTGATCAAAGATAGAGCAACTTAAGAGTCTACATGAAAACCAGCATAAAAACGAGGTTCAACTAAAGAAAGAGTTCCTCATAGAATACAAGGAGAACCAATGGATTCAAAACCAAGCTGGAAACTAAAAAAGTGTAAGATCAGAACAAAAAGTACACTTCATGCAAGGAGAACCAATGGATTCAAAATATGTTACTAAGAGGTTTTGGATGCATAAAAGGTATTCTCAAAGTAATAAGTATCAATAAACAAAGCTTGGAACCATTTACAACATAGCTATGAGTACTTCAAGCAGAAACAGGCCCTGTGCTCCAAGACCAGGTCTCTCAAAATCCACAAGAGCAGAAGGCATATATTAGGACAGGGATCCTCAAGCCTCTCGAAAATACTTGACACATCTGCAATCATGTCTTGAACCCTCCTCTCTATAAAGGATTCTACAGGCCTCAGGAAAACTCCACCATACCTAAAATATGGTTGAGGAATATTGGTTAAATCTGAGCATTGAGGCTTCAGACATAGTTTCATCAGAGTTTATGCACAACTACATTCTCTAACATCTGCTTGCTGTTCTTCACATTGCTTGCTGTCTCCAAAATGGCATTGTACACTGAGTTAGAATCTACTACCTGTTCATTCTGAGCACCCCCTGGAAGAAGCCCTGCATTACCCTGAACTGTATTAAAATGTGTCCATCTATAACTATTCATACCTTTGTCAAAGAGATTATGACTGAAAATGGATGATAGCTCTCTATGGGAACAAATGGATTCTGATGTTAGGAAAAATAAATATTACACCATAATGTACACGGTGCATAAAAGTTGTTAGGAGGTCAATATTGAATAGGTTTATATGGTAGTATTATTTAAACAAGTTAAACTTAATATATTATTGGATTGTAATAGCTTTTGTTCAAGATAATTGGAGAACATAAGAAATTTATCTTAATTTATAGGACCCCATATATCTATTAACTCTTCTAAATTATGAATAATATATCATGCTTATATGTGTAAAAGTTGTCTAACATATGGTATCAGAGTAGGTGTAAGAAAAAATCATGGCAGTCTGGAGCACACATGCTTGTCTTGAGGCAATTCATTTATGCATTGAATTCCCATGAAGCACCAGACTTTTCATTAGCTACTCTTTTACAAGTCTACCAAATGCGCAACTAGTGATACATAGAGACTCCTTTACAGAGACAAAGGATGCAGAGAAGCTGTGGTGCAGTAGTGAAAGAAAATGCACCTAGGAGAAGCAGTCTGCAGCACATAGCTTGGCCTGGAATAAACACTTTTATTGTTGTTTCCAGGACCTGCAAAATTATCTGTTGTCTGCTCTCCACTTGCAGCTTTTGTTTGAGCTTCCAATGTCCACTTTATCCAGTGTTCTTGCTGTTCTATTTCAGCTTTGACCAAGGAAAAGTTCATGTGCCTGGCTGATCCATGTTCAACACCTTGCTCAGTTCAATGGTGCAACAGAAATCAGGAGCAAGGATGCCCAGATTTGTTTTGAAAAATATTTATATAATGGAAAAGGTGAGGTTCCACTGGAAAAAAGTGGCGCAAAAAACACATCTGAGCAGACACTAAAAAACAGTGGTGGTGTTGTGCAAATGGATGCAGATGATGGCTGTCTATCTACTGCGGGGAACATTACTGCCATAGATAAGCACCATTTTTTAAAATTGGTATGTTTTTTAAATCTTATTGGGTTTTATAAAAATTTAAGGTAAGGAATATAAAGTTTATACAGTAAACCTTAGAAAGTTATTTTAATTATCTCTAACACACTGGAGTAGTTCCTTATCTAATTGTCTAGGATGTGGTTTCTAATAAAACTTTTCCAGATTATGAAATAACTATATAAACTTATTTGGAAGAAGGTTTTCAGTTCATCTTGTTCGAGGTGGAAGCTAAACTTGTTTTCCTGCCAAAGAGTGCAGTGTTGGTCACCATGCTACTCAACATTCTTTTTTATTAACGGAGGAGAATTTGTTGTCTCTTGCTCATGGGTAAGGCAGTCGTTGTTGAGAAATTTGAAGGAAGAGACTTCTATAAATGACATGTCAAGCTGCAACTAATGTTGATCAAAAAAGACCTATGATATATGGTCAGTGGAAAAACAGTAACACCAAAAACCTGCAAATACTGATAAGCAATAAAATTAGTGATCAAAGATCATAAGGCTACGGCTATATTGGGTTCAAGATATCTGATGCATATCTAGATCATGAAAATCTCACAAAAACCTCCAAGGTGGTCTGGCATGGACGTAACAGACTGTTCAGTTCTCAAGCAATGAGTACAAAAATGACTTTGAAGCAAAGATTGTTCAAGCTAAAGATGGAGGAAGTCAACATGTTGTGTGGCACATTAGTATGTTTCGTTCCTTGCAAAACCAGTTAGCTGTTATCCAAACCAAAGCAGAAGATGATGATGCCAAAGCAATTTTGTTGAATAGAATGCTCTAGCTACTCTTATACTGTGTTTACACTGGGCAAGATTGATCCAAGCCTGGAAAACATGATCCCTTCCTTGATTGATGAAGATAATAGATGAGCTAAGAGAAATGACCAACTCAAAGAGGAAAATGCAATGGTTGTGAAAAACAAGCTTATTGTAGCTTCAAAAAATGAAAAACAAACATCAAAAAACAGGTATGTATGTTCCAACTGCAAGCAATGAGGATGTGATAATGGATTGTATTCAGAAAGCAACTGACCTGATTGACTGAAAACAAAAGAAAGAAAAGGCTCTTTTCATGAGTGATAGTGAAAACAAAGACTGTGGATTTGTTGCACACAATGAAAGCCCTCCCCACAAGGATTATGAGGAAGATTTTGTTTTTAAAATGTGTGTGCTTGTGAACTTGATTCACAAGGTGTGGTTGTTAGTGAGATTAGCTCATTGAAGAGTAGATATGTAACATGTTGAGGTGTGGCCATCCACCCTCTAGGAAAGATAATATGATCTTCCACTTTTGTGTGTTGTGAAAAGTCAGGTGTGTCCCTGTATACACAAGATTAAATGTATGAATTATAGTACCAAAACTCTCAAGCACCTAATAAAATTGTGAGTACTTGTGAGTTATTTCAGGGACCAAGTAAATTGTATACAAACTTGCAGTTGAGTCCTCACAAGTCCAATTATAGACTCCCCCCAAGTACTCACCAATATTCAATGAGTCTGTGGCTTGGACTCATGAGAACTTACAGATGCTGAGAAAACTGAGCCCAAACATTGGATTCTTTGCCTTTACAGCAAAAGAGACCATCAAAGTTCCATCTGAATCCAAGGGCATAGGAGGCTTCAAAACAGCTCAAATGGCATTCACGACAAGTTCTTCAAGGTCTTGTGCTATGTTTTACAGCACATATTATCATATGACAAGTGATGAGCTCGGTTCATTGTTGGCGCAGTCATAGATGACATCAAGTTGGTTGGCCCTATTTCACTGATCTACTACTTGCAGCAAGATAACAGTCCTGTATAATATACCTAACTCGGTGAGCCACCTAATATCTATATTTGATATTTTAATTTGCCAAGTTTTATCAAGTTTTTGCCAAGTCACCAAGTCCAAGTTAAAATTGGATTTGCCGAGTTTTGCCAAATCACAAATTTTCTAACTACGGTATGAACTATTGAATGTGTCCTAGTACATATTCATTGGGTGTATCTCAATGAGTAACGTGTTTGTTGCATTTGTCTTTGTTCATTGAAATTTTGTAAGCATAGTGTGACCACCTGTTTACATAGCCGAGTAATCACAAAAATTTTGCCATGGCGAGTAACTTCTGCTTTAACTCGCCACCAGAAAGGGAAGATTACTCGCCAATTTTTTGCAAGTTAATCGCGCAAAAAACCCCTGATTAATCACGAAAAAACCCTAGATGCATTTTGCACACATTTTTTTCCTCTTTTTGCACGAATTTCGAGCCATTTTTGTTGCATTTCGGATGCGTTTTTGGCTTATAAAACCCTCGTTTTTGTTTGTTATCAGACACCCGCAATTTTTCCTTCTTATTTGGCACGATTTTCCTTTCTATTTCCGCGTGAACTAGTTACTGGTTTGCTATTGGCATCAATCAAAAGAAATATTTATCATCCATTTCCATTGACAGCACTTGATGTCTTATTTGCTACACACTTGCTTAACTTCGTTGGCTTTGTTGGCTACGCGCTTGTTTAACTTCGTTGGCTTTGAACTGAACTTATGGTTTTAGCGTATGTTTATGCACAAAAAACATAAAATCTGTAAATAGAGAGTAATATCAATGGCTAACTATAAGCTAAGTAGCCGGTTCGGGTTCGGGTTCGGGTTCGGGTTCAGGTTCGGGTTCGAGTTCGCAGGTTTGATTCGCCGGTTCGGCAAATTTTTTTCGGGGGTGGGTTTGGTTCGTCTTGGGTTCGTTAGTACAAATTACAGAAACATGTAAAATATATATATATATATGCAGCCTAGAAGCATGAATTAGGATTAGAATATCACATAACTGATAACATCGTATAAACAACAAAACCACCATAAACTTGAATGTCATTTAAAACATGCATGATAAATATTCATTGTTCAAACTTCAAGTTCAATATTACAACACTTTTAAAGTTTTAATCATCATATGGATTCTCTAAATCATCCATATCAATGTCAACATTGACATTAGATGAAGTAGGAAGACTAGATGAATCACAAGTAGTGCCAATGGCGCCATCACTAGCACTACTATTGTGCCCATGCTCATGTTGGATATCCGAATCCTCATATGCAATATGTTGGGAACTGCAAGCATCCAAGTCAGTATCCTCTGGCACTATATCCCACAACTTTGTCTCCCCTTGTAGTTAGGTTGTTTGTGTGAAAGGAGATGCAAGTTGGAATGCACATATACTAAGTTCTCCGCTTTTTTTTACAGCAATTTATTGCTCTTTACTGAGTGGATGAAAGAATATGTGCTCCAATTCCTCTCAGATGCAGATGAACTAGCAACCTATGAAGACAAAGTAAACAATTAAAAAATTATAAATGAAATTATGAAACTTTTAAAAATAAAATATGAAAATTTATTAAACTTACTTGTGCTAAAATTTTGATTGCAAGGGGCTGCAAATTTTGGAAGTATTGTCCATGGAAGTACCACTAAGAATGAGCATCCTTTAAGAACCTATCACGGGAGGCATCAACATCTAGATGATTTGAGTGCACAAAATCAGTGAACTCATCCATGACTACACTTCACAAATCTCGATCAGGGAAGAGTCTTACAAATGTTGCCTTGTACCCTTTAGCCACTTCTAAATCTCTATATGGAGGAAGCCTTCCTGGTTGTGAAAGAAGCTGAGAGCTGTAGTATTTTGGAGTCAATGCAAAGGCAAGAAGGTGTAATGGAGTTGTCATTTTGTTCCATCTTTCTTCAACAATTGTATGCACTTGTTTGAAGAAAGTCTCTTCAGGGTCTTGCTCTTGCATTTATGGTGCACTTGATCTTCTCAAGCGTTGAGTCTATACCATCATATATTTGTCCAATGCATGGCTTGTCCATGTCAGTATAGCGAATCATACTCAAAATGGGCTCAATGAAGCTAAGGAGATACTCCACACAATCCCACCATGAGTCATCTAATATCATGCTCCTAATTCTTGTTGCTCTTTCAGTGCTGCTTTGCCTCCATATAGACCAATTGGTGCTAATCACCATGCTAGAAAGTGCTTGCCTAACTTTCACAAGTCGTCTCAAGACGATTGTATTAGAGGCAAAGCGGGTTTCTGCAACCTATTGCAAATTAAAAAAAATAATTAAAATTTAAAAATAAACTTTAAAGAAGAATTTAAATTAGATTGCACAATCAAATTATGAAAATCAGAAAATGACAAATGTAAATATTACTTCTCTTACCTTCAATAGCTCCAATTTTGAAAATGTTCTAAAGATCCCTTGAGACAAGTGGTGGTTGGTGACGAACATCTGAATGTCCTCAGCCTCAGTATACAATTGTTTGATCCATTCAATTTTATTCCCAATCTTTTGCAGCATAAGATTGAGTGAATGGACCGCACAAGGTGTCCAAAAGATATGTGAATATCTTTCCTCAACCAACAACCCTGCAGCTCTACAATTCTTCGCGTTGTCCGTTACAACTTGAACAACGTTGCGGGCTCCCACTTGCTCAATGGCTGCAATAAGAATATTAGCAATAAATTGCCCATCTTTTACTTGCCCCTCACAATCCACGGCTTTCAAAAACATTGCCCCTTTAGGGGACACCGCTATGACATTGATCAAAGGCCGATTTTTTGAGTCCTTCCAACCATCTGAAACAATGGACACACCTGTCTCAACCCATGAATCTCTTATAGGCTTCAATGCATCTTCAACCAACTCAACCTCCTTTTCCAATAAAGTGCTACGCACCTTCTCATAACCCGGGCCCTTGTACCCTTTTGGAGCTTCATTAACCGCTCTCAACATCTCTTTCCAATATGGAGAACGAACAACATTAAAAGATAATCCATTGGCATATATGCATCTTGCTACACATTGGTCGGCAAGGGCTCTACTCTCATTTTGAAATGCAACTTCCAAAGGTCCCTTTGCTCTCTTGTTTGCAAAAGGTTGTGCACTTTGAGCTTGAAGATTCGGAATGGCCATAAATGGGTGGTCTTCTACCACAATATTGGGATTGGGATTAGATGGGGGCTGCATTCCCTTTGATTTTTTTTTTAACAAAGGGTGATTTCCTTTTTGGGCTTCCCGTTGATCTGCTGCTTCTTGCTCCATAATGTATTTTGCAACTGTCTCAGGTGGAATAGGGGCATCTTTCTTTCCAGGGCAAGGTGAGATGCCTTTTCCACTTATGCCACACAAATGTGCTTTCACCCTATGGTATGAACTAGAATATGTAACTTCACACCCATTGCATTTCCAAACATAACCACCACCACCTGGAATCTGTCTTATCATTTCAACATACTGCCATAGAGGAGAATTTGCACTTGTTTTGAACTTTGGGTTTGGTTTAGCTACGGAGCCGGAGGTAGAACCCATTGACATTGTGATTCCTATGGCAATTTGTTTTGCAAACAACACATTCAAAATTTGAATGAAAACAAAATATAATAATTTTTTAAAAATTAAAACCTAGCTCTTTTGAATCTTGCACAATGTATACATTCATAGAAGAACAGAAAAAAAAAAAAGAAGAAGAAAAACAAAGTTTCTGTTTGTAAAACAAAAAAAAGAATGAAAAAATGAGAAAACCTTACATCTTTGCAAAAATATTCTTCAACAATCTTTGTGGCAGCCAATGAATACTTGCAAATTTGTAGGAATGGCAATGCAATCGTTTGTAGAAGCTTCAACAATCAATATTCAACTCCTTTTGTCAATCCAACAAGTTAAAATAAGAACTCAGCCTCTTGGAATGAAAATGCTTGTTTGCAAAACAAATGAATGAAAATGAGGTAGTTTAGGTGTTTAATTTGTTTTAGAGGTCACTTTTAGGGTTCCCGTGGGCGTGGGTCAAAGTCAAACTGAAAGAAATATTAAAAAAATACAGAAAAAAACACTTTTTGGCCACCCAAACGCGTGGGTTCTCCTTGGGTTCGCTTTGGGTTCGCCCGGGTTCTGCTCGGTTTCGCCCGGGTTCTTCACCGGCAAACCAAGGCTCAAATACAAGGACCCTGGTTGAACCCACAGAGGGACCGGACCAAGACCCGAACCCAGTGCGAACCCGGACCAAGACCGAGCCCAGAACCAGGCGAACCAGCTACATAGCTACAACCACATAGTATTACCATATTTGCAATTACAATCTAGTATCTACAATTAAGAATCTTAAATCTAGATTGAATTTGATACATTTTATAATTGAATTTTGCAAAAAAAAAGTGTTTTTATATGAAAGTTTACTACTTTAAGTTGTCGAGTATTTGCCAAGTTTTTGCCAAGTCAAAAATTTTGGGCTTGCCGAGTACTCTCCGAGTCCAAGTATGTAAACTATGGTGTGACCTTTCCCACTAAATTGTGTAAGTATAATGAATTTTGTGTTTGTCCTAATTTACATATGAGGAACATCCTCTCTTTCAAACTATGTTGTAATAAGGAGCGAATGTAAGGAAAAAATAAATATTACACCATGTAAAAGTAAGGTGGGGATTGTTAGGAAAAAGAAATATTACACCATAGTTTACAAGGTGTATAAAAGTTGTTAGGGGGTCAATATTGAATAGGTTCATATCATAGTATTATTTAAACCTATCCTAAGTTAATAAATTATTGTGTTAAGTGGTTGTTAAAACAATCACATTGAATAGGTTTTGATGGAGAGATAAGTAGATAAGATAAGAAATACTAAGTTACCGAATTGGAATTGGAATCGGAATCGAAATCCAGTATGTGGGTACAGTACGTGATGAAATCGAGAGAGAAATTGAGCCATTTGATTAAGCATGGAAGCATCGATAAATACATAGAAAGGTTGGTAGATAACCAACCTGATCGAGCATGCTCGATCAACTAATCATAACTATAAAATTAATTATGTATTATTATTATTATTATTATTAATGATGTAATAAAAAATCTACTCTAAAACCCCCCCTTATTACATCATATGCCCAAGAGACCAAAGCATAAAAGTTCGGAAAGCCTCGAACTTCACAGCTGCAAGTGATTTGGTAAAGATGTTTGCACGCTGCTCTTGAGTTGAACAAAACTAGAGCTGTATATTTTGTTGCTAAACATGCTCACAAATGTAATGGCACTAAACCTCAATATGCTTGGTACGCTCATGAAAAATTGGATTGCGAACAAGCTTCAGCACACTCTGATTGTCACAGAACAAAGTGGTAGGACCTATATTAGGAACACCCATACCTGCCAAAATGCAACTTAACCATATCACCTCACAGACAGCCCCCCCTACAGCGTGATATTATGCCTCTGTGGAAGAGCAAGCAACAGTGGTTTGCTTCTTGCTCCCCCCTTGAAATCGGACCAAATCCCAAAAAGAAAATGAAGCCTGAAGTAGACTTCCTACAATCCATTGAACCCGCATAGTCCACATCCGTGTATCTCGAAACCCTCTTTGCTGCCTTCCAATGAACAACCTTAGGTTCCTGCATAAACCTAGAAAGATAACTGACAGCAAAACTGATATCCGACCTAGTATAGGTCAGGTAGATGAGACTCCCAATCAACTGGCGATAAAGAGTAGCATTTACTTGAGCAAATGGATCGTGGCATGAAAGTTGCAAACTTGTCTCCATAGGGGTCAACATAGGTTTGCAATCTTCCATGTGGAATCTCTTGAGCAATGTCTTGGCATACTTCATCTGAGACACATATATCTGATTCTTCTTTTGCCACACTTCAAGTCCAAGACAATAATGCAAGAGCCTGAGATCTGTCATGTCAAACGATCGTCTGAGATCATCCTTTGTTGCATCAATCATCTACAAAGAACTCCCTGTGATGACCAGATCATCAACATAAACAACCAGAATGACAATCTCCCCCCTTGCTCTTTGAGGTAGAGATTGGGATCATATGGTTTCCTGATGAATCCATGGTTAAGGAGATGCTCATCAATCTTGATATACCAGGCTCGAGGAGCATGTTTAAGAACGTAGAGGGATTTGATGAGTCAGCATACTTTGTGTTGCTGCCCAAGTGCAGTGTATCCCTCTGGTTAAGTCATATAGACTTCCTCCATGAGATCTCCATTAAGGAAGGCGCTCTTGATATCCATCTAGTGAACTTTCCACCCATACTGCGCTACCATAGCCAACACCATATGGATAGTCTTGATCTTTGTTGTAGGGGAAAAAGTCTCATCATAATCAATGTCTTCCTTTTGTGCATAGCCCTTAGCCACAAGTTGGGCCTTATACTTGTCAATGCTACTGTATGCCTTGTATTTGATCCAAAAAACCCATTTGCAACCAATAGCTTTCTTCCCTAGTAAAAGATCAACAAGTTCCCATGTATTGTTCCTTAGAAGTGCCTAATATTCAGCATCCATAGCATCTTTCCAAGGTGGTGACTCAAGAGCTTGTTGCACTGTTTCAGGTTCAAAACTCTGCATAACTATACACATAAGGGCCATATTCACTTCCTCATAAGACTTGTTGCGAGTCTTAGGCCCATGAAAAGATGTATCAACAACCGCATCATCTTTTGCAACCTTTATGGTGGTATGATACCACTTAGGAATCTTCTTGTGTACAAAAGATGAGGATGGAGGAGTGAGAAGAGAAAACTCGTCCAATGGAAACAAAATGTCATCCGAATCAACTTCCTTTTCTTTAGCAACCTCCTACTCTTCTACAATTTCCTCATCAGCAGGTTCAACTAATTGTGGTGCTTGGGAACATAAAAGTGATAGAGAGGAAGAGGTGTTGTTGCAAAATTCCACATCAAAGACTACATCCTTGCTAATGTATACCTTCTTTGTGATTGTATCCATAAGCTAATATCCCTTGGATTCTAAACTGTATCCAAGAAAGATGCACTTGACAAACTTATCATCCAATTTTGCTCTTTGAACCTTGGGGACATGCATGAAGGTTGTACATCCAAACACTCTAAAATGTGAAATAGAGGGATTTTTTCCAATCCAAGCTTCTTCTAGTGTGATATCATCAAGCACTTTGGTGGGTGCTCGATTCAACAAATATACTGCTATGTGAACTGCTTCAACCCAGAATGCAGGAGCAAGATCTGCATCCTTCAACATGCATCACACCATTTCATCAATAGTACGATTACGCCTCTCAACAACACCATTTTGTTGCGGCGTATGGGTAGTGGTCAACTATCTTTGTATTCCATGTTTCTGCAAGTAGGCTCTAAAATATTTACTTGTGAACTCCCCCCCTCGATCTGAGGGAAGGGCTTTGAGAGACTGACCAGATGACCGTTCTGCAAGAGCTCGAAACTCCTTGAATTTCTCCAATGACTCATGCTTGTGAGCCAAACAATAGACCCACATTTTTCTTGTATAATCATCCACAAAGAGAAGAAATACTGGGCATTCTAATGACTGCAAGGCATAGGTCCAGAGAGAGCAGTGTGAACCAATTCTAAGGGACTAGAGGCTCGGTTTTCTACAGCAGGAAAACGAGCCCTATATTGTTTCCTTGCAAGACAACGTGAGCAGATACCTTCTGATTTTTGAATGGGAGGAAGTCCTCTTACCATATTTCTCTTACTCAATGCAAGAAGATAACCAATACTGAGGTGGCCAAACCTTCTATGCCAAAGAGTTGTGGATGTGTTGGTTTTCACTACAAGGGCTTGATCTTTATGTGCAACATCAATCACCTGAAACATTTTGCCTACCTATGATGTCCCGTCTCTTTTTTAAGAAAAAAAGGCAATTGAAATTAATTAATTAAATATTCAAATAGTCCTTTATTTATTTTTAAGGCTTTTGAAATATTTAATTAATCATTATTGGACTTTATTAAAGCTATTGTTAAATGATAAATATTTGAGACTTTATAAAGTCTTAATTCCAAATTAAAAATGAATTATGTTGCCATAACGGAAAAGTGATGGTCTTTCTCAAGGAATTTTTGAGCAAATTCAGAAGCATCAAGGAGAATTGAACATTGTATTGGTTTTGTATCTGAGAACGAAAATTCTCAATGAACGAAGGCTACTGTCTGGACGGAAACCCAGCATGGCAAAATATTATTATTCATGTTGATTGAATACACTCAGGCGAGTTTGATTTACTAAGTATCTAAATAGTGATTACTTATATGGAGGGTCCGCTACAAGTTTTGAGTCTCTTGTTTGCCATATCATCTTATTTGTGCCTGGCCTGTGCGTATCATTGAAGGAAACTATATTTATTTGCGTTGGTATTGCTCCATTCACGGGAAGACTAAATGTATGTTCCTGTTGGTGCTGCAGGAGTCATACCTATTGCTGGAAACGTAAAGGTGTGAGATTCTCCATCGTGGCAGGTATATCTGCTTGTGGCGTGATTACACGGAACTCTCCGACTTAAGCATATGTTCTGGTGATATTGCTCATTGCTGCCGTCTAGTGCCGTGTATGATTTGTTTGGTGAATTCGTGACATTGCCATTGAAGAAACTCTCACCGAGACTCTTCATATTTCGTTTGGACGGGATTATTCTAATCTTTTGCCAGATTCGTGAACCGAGAGGGGATTCTATTTTCGTATCCGGAGATATTATATTACCTGTGCGTGTTGAATGTGATTCGAATTGTTGTTTGTGACATTCAATGAATGTATATTGCCGAGTCTTCCCAATGTTGAATGTATCTATTATTAGCGCTGACCATCATATTTCGATGACAATATCGTTGGCATTATAATCATATTCACTCATCGTCATTAAAGGAGTATTCGGGCATATTCACGGGATTATGCAATGCCAGGCTCAAAGAGACTGTAATGCTGATCGAAACTACTGGCTTGTATGCTGTTCCAGATTACAGAGTGCCATTGTATATTTGTATGCGGGATGGAGAACATTCACAGGCAGAACATTCACAGACAAAAGAAATATTAATCATTGAAATCATATCTTCTGTGTTGGACGAATTCTTGAAAGCAGTTCGGGGTTAAATTATATAAGGAGGCCAACATTTTGAAGGAAGCCTATGGGATCGTGGAAGGAGATATACCGGGTATGATCTAAATTTACTGTTATGTCATTCTGATATGTATCGACCAGTGTATGGGCAATGCATTGAAAATCATTATCTATTTTGAGACAAATAAATAATCTGTGTGATTTTGAAGCTGTTCCTGTAGTTGAATCTCTCTGTCAAATTTGGAAATTGTCTTTTACCTATAATACCTGGAGACATTTGTTATCTGCCACTGTTCAATATTAGAGGTGCGATTACCATTGGAACTATTTAAGACATCTGTAGCTGACATACTAGGAAAGTCTTTATTCTTGAATGTCAAAGCTGTATAGATCACATATAGACATCTCAATCTTTGACTTCCTATTTGAACATGTCTAGTATTTGCAATGTGTCTGGCATAACAATATTGTTTTGAAGTAGCTATGGGCATTGATTTTAGACGCTTGATATTCATTCTACAAATAGAAGATAAATCTTTTCAGTCAGACCTAGAAGTTCATTTGACAAATAACATTGTCAAACGTGGGTAATCGATAATAATCTTGACCCACTGGGTCGGGGTTATCCCTGAAGCACGAGCTACAACTGCCCCATTGCACATTTTGTCTTTGATAAGACAAAGTTTCTCACCATTGAGTTGATCAAATTCAACTTGCAAATTGTGCTCAAGTAATTGACTTACTGAAAGTACGTTCTCAGTGAGCCCTGGGACATACAGAACCTTTGTAAGTCAACATGTATGAGTTCTCAATGGAAGTGAAATATCACCAATTCTCTAAACTTTATAGGAGGTGTTATCACCCAATGAAACATGCCCATAGGAGGTGGATGGAGTTATGGCACAAAACCATTTTTGCTCCCCTGTCATATGCCTGAATGCACCAGAATAAACATACCAGACTGAATTGTTAGGTGTGGCAGCCTTTGTTTCTGCAGCATACAAAAAATCTTCTTCATCTTAATTACATGTGGATGCAACATTCCCTTGTTGTTTGTTGGGCTTTTTCTGCCATTGTGGATTTTTCTTCTTATCCCCTTGGAAAGATTTATGTGGCTTTTTGCTACTAGATTCACTATTGGCATAGGAATTATACCAGCACTCTGTGAGTTCATGACCCTTTCTACCACAAATGAGGCATTTCTTTTTCTTGTTTGAAGCGTTGTCTTGACTTTGATTTGACTGTCCTGATGAACCACTTCAACGATTAGGTTGTTTTCCCTTTTGTTTTGCTGCAAGGGTCTAATTATCTTGAGTATCGGCCTCACCAAACATTGCTTCTTCCTGTTGAAGCAAGTTGACCAGTTCTTAAAATGAGGGTGTTTTATGTGCCACATTTAAACATGTTACAAACACTCTAAACGAAGGGGGTAGTGCTCTCAAGACTATTGGTACAAGAGAGTCATTTGTGAGTTCTTCCCCTAATGCCAGTTCTCAGTTCAATTACTCTTCTAATGAAAGACTCTACCTTCTCACCATTTTGCATTTGGAGACAACGTAACTAATGTTGCAGATGAAGGACTTGGTTCTTGTTTTTAGCCTCATAAACAGTTTTGAGGCGGTCCCAAGCATCTTTTGCAGAGGTTGCAATGCGAATGTGTGGTTGAACCTCATCTAACACACTAAAAAGGATGATTAACTTGGCGTTTTGATTGACCTTGTCAAACTCATTTTGATCATCACCGGTTGCAGTTGGTCTGGTTGTGTTTCCCGAAACAATATCCCAAAGGTCTTCAAATTCTAATTGCATTTGGACTTTGGTTTTCCAAGCAGCATAGTTTTCACCCTTCAAGAGTTAGGAATCAGGAAGGAGGAATTTGGGTGCACTTGGAGCCATTCTGGTTTAATCCGAATTACCCTTATAACCCCTATCAAACACAAAACTTCTATTTTTGTCTTTCAGAAAACAAAAACTTCAAATGCTTTGAATTTCTGAATCTTAAATGCAAAGATAATAACTCAGAACTATATTTGTTGTTTTTTAGAATATATAAACAAAAGCTTCCAAGTTTCAAAATTTTAACGCAGCAAAATACTTCGACTCCTTTTTGTGGAAAGAAACAATATGAAGAATGTGCACCTTTTAATATTTTGAAATTTGCATGAATTCTTTGTTGGCAATGCTTCAGCAATTCAACGTGTGCCTCTTTCAGAACAAAACTCCTTTCTTCAGCGCATATGCCAGACGACCCAGTTTTTTTTTTTTTCACACATTCAAACTTCCTCGCCACTATTACAAATGATGCATGTCAATTTCAGAATGATTCCGGAAAAATATTTCCCAAAGGAAAGCCTCGACATCTCTAAATATCTCTCGTTATGCTCATGTGATTCTCCTCATACAGCGGTCACAGTTCACAGGAGTCCAGGCGGCGATCAAGATTTATTTTCATTCCTCCAGGCGGCGATCAAGATTTCTCTTCGTTCCTTGTTAACGCCTCCTTCATAAAGTATTTGACAAAGCAAAATGCCTCGACGCTTCAAAAAAAAATCGCCAACACATTAAGAACACCTCTGCAATCAATCAGGCCTTCAAAATTGCTCTAACACGTTTTTCTTTCACACGATCACCTACAGGCAGTAGTGTCGTGATCACCTCCAAGCAACTCGTTTTTAAACCTCCAATTTATTGCACAAGCTCAGAATGAATGTTGCTCTGATACCATGATGAAATCGAGAGAGCAATTGAGTGATTTGATTAAGCATGGAAGCATCAATAAATACATAGAAAGGTTGGTAGATAACCAACCTAATCAGGGACCGATCAACTAATCATAACTATAAAATTAGTTATGTATTATTATTAGTAATGATGTAATAAAAAATCTACTCTAACAGTACGTTGGTACGACAAAAGAAATTGGGGTTGGGTACGGGTACGTTTGTAAAAAAAATTAAAAAACATAAATATATACATTAAAAATCAAATATATTAATTATAAATAAAAAATTAAATATATTAATTATAAATAA
>VDFB02296336.1:38341-103240 GCA_007258455.2 Sequoia sempervirens | reverse complement strand
CAAAGACTAATGAACAAGATTATACTTTTGTATCTTGATGATATAATTGTGTTTTCAAAGGATGTTAAAGATCATTTTCTCACCTAAAGAATATTTTTGATAGATGTAGGGAGTTTACCATCTCACTTAATCCTAGAAAATGATTTTTTTTTATGTTTATGAAGGTAAGCTTCTTGGTCATGTTGTATTGAAGGATGGGATTGCTATTGATCCTGAAAGGGTAAGTATCATTTTAGCTTTTCCTTTGCCAATTCACAAGAAAGGCTTACAAAGTTTCCTAGGAAGAATTAACTTTGTAAGGAGGTTCATATTAGATATTGAAAATATTTTGAAACCACTAATCTCCATGTTAAGGGAAAACATGTAATTTTGAAAAAGGGAAAGGAAGAGGAGTTTTGAGGCTATCAAAGAAGCCATAGTAGTAGAACCCACACTCATAAATCCTAATTTTTTTGAGGATTTAATCTTATATGCTTTTGGAAGCATGATACTATTTTAGCTATGCTAATACACAAAAATGAAGAAGGTTTGGAGCAGCCAATAGCCTTCTTTAGCCAAGTTTTGGAAGGTTATGAAGAGAGGTATTTTTGTTGGAAAGCATGTACTTGTTATTAGAGGTCTTAAAAAAATTAGACATTTAGTTTCAAATAACAAGATTCATCTAATGGTTGGTCATCCAAGCATCAAGTAAATTTTTATTAAGAAAGGAATTGAGTGAAGAGAGGGTCGGTTGGATAATCAAGGTGATGGAATATGATGTTGAAATCAAGGAGACAAATTTAGTTCTAGAGGCATTTAGGTTTATGTGAATAAATAACTGCTAGGTTGGAAAATGATAAAGAAGATGAAAAGGAGGTTATCCAAGTTCTCCAAAATGACCCCCAAACATTTGCACCTTTCTCCCATACAAGATGTATATAAGATGTGATGCACTTCCTCCATATAGGTGAGTGTCCACAAGGGTTAGACAAGGAAAAGAGAAGGTACTTTAGATTACAGTCTATCCTTTATGTGCTCTTAAATGGATAAGATAAAGCTAGTACTTCCTTATTAATAGCCTCTAGTCACCAAGCTAGGGCAAGGAAAGTACATTTTCTAATAGTCCAAAATTGCCTTTGGACAACTTTTTCTCGTACCACATGTTCTTTGAAGAAAATGATGAAGAGACCTCGTTAAAAAATCCAACAAAAAGAAAAATGAAACCCTAGTTTCCTAGTCCATACCCCATTTATTCATCTAAAAACTTTCTTGCAGGAAGGTTATTGCTATCCAAAGCGACAAGTAAAATAGCAACTTGTTTTAATCTATATTCTTCTTTATTCAAAGCATTAATCATTTCTACGTTAAAGGTGAAACAATGATTTTGTAAGGGTAGGCCGACAGGCACTCACCATCTCTTTCACTGGTAGAGTGACTTCCTCCTAACTCACCAACTCTTTGTGGAATAAACCTAGCAGTGGTATGCACAAGTGAATGATGCCCACTAGCAACAATGTCCCAAAAAGATATATTACCCTCTTTAACCCCATTTGACCCCTTAGGGTCCTCAGGGGCCACATTGAGCGGGATGGATCTCGTCGACATAATAGAAAAAATGAAATGGCTTATGAATCAGAAGCACAATAAGAGAAAAGTATACAGTGAATATGAAGAGGCATAAACTAAACAACAAAACATTAAGAAGCTAGTGAAATGAGGACAAAAAACAAAGGGAAAGGAGAGAGCACTGTAAAAGGAAGAAGCAAACCTCAATGGAGGAGGGTCATGGCCTCCTCCACACTGACACTGTGTTACAGGGGTCCCACTGTTTCTAATCCTCCTCACCCACCACCTAGGGTTTTCCTCATCCTTCATCTTGATTATGCAACGTGTTGATACTCCCAAAATGAGTAGCCCGTGCCTTAGGCAAGTTGTGCTAGGTTTGATGTACCCAAATATTAGCTGAACAAACTTGCATCCCAATGGAATGGTTGATTCAAATGCCAAACCCTTGGATCACTTAGATTAGCTACCTTTACACTAGACCAGTTTCCATGTACAAGGAATGGCTTGCAAGAGATGATTGCTTGATACAAGCAAATTATGCTGAGCCAAGAAATTGCAAATATGATAGGGCTTGATGTGGAGGCCAATAGGTCAATGAGGTCAATCTAATCTCCAAAAAAGGTGAAAAATACATGCCTTCACACCATGGATGAGGTTGAATATGATTTGAACAAAGTACTGCATGATCTACTGAGGTTGTCGCCTGATGTGCAAAGGCAGGGGTGCAATCTACAAAGGCACTTGCAAACCCTCTTCTTCTCTTGTCGGATTAGATCATGATTTGCAATCCTTCTACTAGTCAATATAAAATTATTACATATTTATTGATAATTATAAATAATAATATTATTATAATTTGTAAACAATATAATATACAATTATATATTAAATATTTTAATAATATTTAATAGTTTTAATAGAATTTTTTTATATTATTGCTTTTAATTTAGCTTTTAGAAGGCTTTTTGAGTGAGTATTTAAAAATCTTTAAAATAAAAACATAATAAAACAATCACATGCATCCTTGTATTTTATATATATATTTCAAATTTAATTTAAAGTATTATTTTAAGTAAAATTATGCATGATAGCTAAAAATATTTAAAAAAAAAATTTAGTCTTTCCTTTCTTTATTTTTAATTATAATTACGTATTAACTCTATTATAGGAAAGAGTTCACTTTCTATCTAAGAGCTATTTTCTATTTATTTATGTTATTATTTCATATATAATTATTAATTAAATAAATTTTATTAATTTATTTATATATATAAATTAATATTTATATTATATGATTATTATATATTTGTTAATGCTTAAAAATAATACTATAATTATAATTTATAATAGATTATCTACTAATATAAATTATTAATAATACTAATTTATTTATATATATATATAATAATTTATTACATATTTATTAATAATTTATAATAAATTATTTATTATATAATTTATAAATAATATAATATAAATTTAATATTAATAGTATAATAGTTTTTATAAAAAAGTTTTCTATTAATAGTATTGCATGAGTATTTAAAAAGCATTAAAAAGTTTATAATTTGAAGTGCTATTTTTAGTAAAATTATCCATTATAAATAACAAATATATTTTAAATTTTTTATTGTTCGTCTATTTATTTTTGTAAAATTCATTCTTGAATTGAATTTTTCACTGTTTTTTCTTGTTTTTGACTGTATATCCAAAGCTAAAAGTATGGTAGGAATTGATGCAGAAGCCATTAATGGAAGGAAAAACCAATTCTCAGAAGACAAAGATAATGGAAATAGCAAAAAGAGAAGCTGGGACTCTACAGGAGGAGGTTTAGACAAGCAAAAGAAGCGAAGGGGACGTCCTCTGGGTTCTAAAAACAAAGCCAAAGCCCCTGTTATGGTGGGGGGTTTTGAACTTGCAGCCACACCTCTTGCCCTCAACTTGCAAAGAGGGTCTAACATAATTCGTTACTTGGGTGAGTTCAGCAAAAGGAACGAGGTTGGAATCTCCATTTTGAGAGCTTGTGGAGCAGTAAACAATGTGAAAATCCAATGTGAGTATCAGGGAGGAGTTGTACTACCCCCCAGAAGTTTGACAGGTGCCTTTGAGTTGAAAAAGCTGTGGGGTTCTTTTATGCCTCCCAGCTGGAACCTTCCTTCAAGCAGTTTGTCAGCAACTCTGGAAGGTCCTCAAGGGCAGATCTCGGGAGATATTTTTGGAGACAGTCTTTGGGCAGCTGTTCCAGTTACTATTGTAGTTACATGCTTAGCCAATCCTGTTTATCATGATATTGATTTCAGCCAAGATGATGATGATGCAATTGATTCTGGTAATGGCACTGGCAGTAAGCTTTCTTCTTCAACTCTCCAGAACAATGGGTTTCCTCTAGCTTCTTCTTCAGCTCCTCTTCCACCTCCACCACCACCGTCTCAGGCAAATGTGCTTACTTCTACAGCTCCTCCTCATCAGCCAGAAGGGATGAACAATGGCTACTCTCCATCAACTGGGTTCTTGAATTCTGTTCCTACTCTTGTCTCGTGGCCTAATCCAGCTAATGGTTGTCAATAATTTCAGACCTAGTATGATTTCCTTATATTTTCACTAATAATAGGAAGAATGAAACTTTTCCTTTTCTTAGGCTATCCAAACAGTTCCATGTGATCACTCTGGATTCTTGACATATAGGACGTGTGCCATTTAGCAATGTAATGAGTTTTACAATTTTTCTAATAAATCATGAACAGAGGGTTTTTACCCTTTTTCACCCGTGAACTCTTAAAGAAAGGGCAATTTTTCTGCACTTTTTAATCTCAGTTTTGGGCAGATTTGGATAACTTTTTCGTGATTTGCAGGCAGTTTTTAACTATTTTTTTACATTCAGTTATTTCTCTGTTTTAACCGAGCATGGGGATTTTTTACCAAGAGCTGCAGGGCAGCAAAGTTCTTTGTTCTTTGGAATGAAAATATATGACTAATTATTAGAAGATTGTTTAATGTACATCTTATATTCAAATCAACTGAAAGGAAGCAAAGGTGCGGAACAATACTTCCAACACTAATCTATGTGGGGAAGATGGTGCAGATTCATACAAATCTTTAAACTGTTACAATGAAAGAAACACATTCAAATACACACATAAAAGAATAATTTCATGCGCACATATTTACATGGGAAAACCTCATATACTTTGTATTATCAGTAACAAACAATTCAATACAATATCAGCACTAAGCTTCTCCGGGTGTTCACCAATCTTCAACAAAAAGCATAACGGTGTCTCAGGAAATTCTCTACTCTTTTTCTGCTCAATACACTAAGGCATAGAATGTATTCTCTCTTCAACAGCAATCAGAGATAACTTCTGACATGCAATATCCAAAGCAAACTCAAAGTATAAAACTGAGTTAAAACCAATGCAATCAAGCGTTGATAGGATTGTTCACTTCATGCGAACCAAAACAACTACCACTCAAGTAGCCAGTCAACTGCGTTGTAACATAGATTCTATTAATTATTGATGGTAGTTACAAACAATGCAACCACCTCCGTGATCAACAGATCCACCCGTAACTGCATACATGCAAAATGCATTGCATGTTAAAATCTCCTTCATACAATCAACAGTTTTAGTCATCCACCGCTGGAAACAGGTTGAGACACACAACACTTATCTCAACACATCTTATATTCAAAATCACTTTTGAGATGAGAACTGAAAGATTGACTTAGTCACTGGGTCGTCCATCTGCCACTGAAATAATTTGATAAAACCACTTCCAGCTCTTGTCGGCCAGTCCGTTCCTCCCCAGGTTTCAATGCAAATCATTTGTATGTATTCATATTTCCAATCCTTCAACTTGCACATCACTGGAAAACTTAATAAATCAGACATGCATAAGTAATTGCATAAGGTTTGGCAAATTTCAATGCAACAAATAAGCTGCCCCGAAACACATATGGAAATACATAACATTGCATCCATTCAGTAGTCACCCACTTAATCAGTAGCGAAGTTTGGTGGTGTTAAGCTAGAAACGTAAAAATATTATTCAGATGAATTTACACTAGGATTAAAACCTTGTTGAAATAGGTAAAGTACGAACAATCAACGCTAAGTACCTGATATCATTCTCAGGGATAATGATTTTACTCACAAACTCTCTTTCTTCTGTCAAGGATGTCAGTCTAAATTTATTTTCAACTCTTCTACTTGATGTGACCATCTATATCACAACGATCTTTCAAATAGCAGTGGTAGTTCTCCTAACATCCATTTACCTTTAAACTTGGCTGGAAAGAGTAAAAAAAGACAAACCTATGTTACATACAAATGTTTTTATTCTAAATATGTTATTTTTTTCCAATATAAGATTGACTTGTTGCTTTAGCTGTCAATGTGTACGCAGATATAAAGCCAAATTCGGTTAACTCTCCAAATGCTCAACATAGATCTCATTACATATATTAATAGAGGTCCAAGGATCATCTCAGGTGCCATTTACCCTAGACAAAAACTAGGAAGATCAAGTAGAACAATATTGGAAAGAGGTACTTTTGTTGCCAAGGGTCATTGACGTTAGGTTCTGCATGTTTCAAAGAGATCCAACTAGACCCAGTGGGATTTCAACCACGGCCAATTCTCTGTTGCCCGTGAACAAGTGGTTGGCGATCAGTTTTGCATGGGTTACATCTTTCACATTTAACATTACTGTATTTGGACCATTGTAGAATTACGGCTTTAGGAAAATTCACTGTCAACAATTCATCGTCATGACAAATTCATCTCGTGAAAAATTCACCGCCAACAATATCATTTGTTGACGGTGAATTTACCTGAAGCCGTAGAATTATATGTACACAGCATTGACACAGTGAACTGAAAATGTAAATGGAATTCAATTGCATAGGTTTAAATGGGAAAAAAGGTGAACTTTACTGTAAACCGTAAACCCTAAAAAAAATAGCAGTTTCTTAAAAAAGAAGAAAAAAATGTGAGAAAAATGTGGGTTAACCTATGTTTTTTTTAAAAAAAACCAGGTTTGATCGAGGCCCAGGCCCCAGTCTTGGGGGCCATTTTAGCACAGTTAATAGTGTTTTATTCCCATCTTCTGCTTCTATGATTTGGATAGGTTCAAGATGGGCACAAGTGTCTTGACTGAATTTCATTAGTGATGGATTCCAGGACAAAGTTGAACCTATCTCCTTTGAGTGATTCTTCACTCCCAATATGGGAGTGCATACTCATAATACTCTTACAAAATCAATTCAATGGCACAAGTGCAGTTTGCTCATGCAATATCCATTCAATCCTTCTTCCATGACTCAGTGTTGTCTGTTTTCTATCTTCACTATAAGATTCAATATTGAAGTTCATAGTTGGATTTCTTTAAGTATTCATCATGTTTTCTTATCCATTTGTGATCATTAAATCGATAGTCAAATTATCTATCTATGCTAGACAATCACTTCCCCCATTTTCAACTAGACAATTTATGCCGCTGATTCAAGCACCCCTGAGCAGGCATGTGTGCTCTATGGAACACAAATATTTTAAGCACAACCTACACACAAGAAAACCTCTAATTGGAATCTTTTTAGCAATAGGTGAAGCTTATTATTCCCTTGATACAAGCGATTGACAATGATGCACGAGTGCTCAATTAGAACAATGATCAATATTATGGGCCATCTAATGAAAAAGAATTATTATATAATGCTTTTTATGATGATATTATTGGTGACTGAAGAGAGTGGTTGAAGCAATTTTCTAGTCTAATTTGGCACAGAGAAAAAACAAAGTTAGTTGTCTGATGTTCGATCCATGCAGGTAAGCAGGAATTAGAAGTGGAACCAGACCTGGCAATTAATAGTACTCATAGCTTGGAAAACCTATCAAACCCAAGGACGTGTTGAATTAGTGAAGGACTATGACACTTTCAATGATGACTCTATATTTTGAACCAAGAGGTGGTCTGAAAAAATTATAGCCTCCACATATTTGTGTTCCGTAATGTCATAAAACCAGTTAAAAAATCCAATCAATTCGTCTCCAATATTTCTAGTTTGTTTTTTGAACACCAACAAAGTCATGAATGACATTCTCTCGTCTTTATTTGCCTGTGGCATTTGTCCGAAAGATTGCTTCCATTCCTTTTTTTTTTCTTTCTAGGCCACAAAGTGGGATTTTCCTTTGAAACATAAACGATCTTCTTTTCTAGATGTTCCAATTCATTGACAGAAATGTTAGGCGGATTGCAAGAATCCATGGGGAGATTATATTTGAGGATATACTGACAAAGATTAAAAAAATCTCATGGATTTATGCACATTAAGTCCTATATCATGTTAATGACACAAAGGAGAGAGACAGAGGAGGGGGGAAGACAAAGATAGAGTCTATATGCACACAACACAAGAATAGTAGATAAATTGGTGTAGACCTATATGTATATCTGGGCATTAAGTACAGACCTCATTAATTTATTGAAACCAGGAAAAATAGAGTCGAAAATATCATTAAGAAACAGTGAACACACGTAAAGGCATTTAGAAAAAATATCAAATTCAGCTTAAGTTAAATAAACTTATGTCAACAACAAAAGCTATCCAAAATTAATGAGTTTAAAATAGGTTTGTCAAACATTTTCTTCAAAAGAATTATAGAATAAGTATGCCATCACATCGGCATTGTATGTTAAAAACTTATCCTCCATTATATGCACAATTACACCAACTTACGAGATGATTTCCATGTATGAATCAAAGGATATTTTGAAAGACTAACTGAAAACCCAAAATAGCCAAGCAAAGAATTCAGAGTCCTTGAATCAAAACCATTTGGCAAAGGATTCATGTATACTTATTTCAATTCAATTCAATGGTTTAAAATGGATACCAAGTAATCTAAGATGAAACATTTTCTTTATCCATATTATATGATTCAGAAGGTAGATAGAGGGTATTGTATGCAAACCACATTGGTGTGCTTCACTCAACATCTAATACAAAGATGTATCAATTGTATGCAAACCATTATTTTTCCTTACATCTAGTCTTTAAAAATTTAAATTTTCCCTCTCATGTTTGCATGCTTTCTATTTATCATTTTACAATAGGTCTGCATTGTTATTTCATGATTTCTCTCTTGTTTCTAACACTTTTAGGAATCTAGACTTAGTGGATCTAATGTCTTAGTCATATAACCTATTAAATCTAAAAATATAAGAATGTTCTAAGCTAGAACACAAAACTCATGCCCAAAAATACTGGCCTAGGACAGTTGTGCTTGTACCCTAGAAAGGATGCATCTTTTTTTCATCTATTTCCTCTAAAAAATTTACACCATTTGCAGGTCATCATTTCCAATATTTTCTAAAAATATTTTGATTGAATCTAATTTATTTGTTTTTTATTCTCCTATTTTCTATTTTTTGTTTGCTTTGTGTTATTGTCTATATCAACTTTGTGTGATAGATTAGTGTTGGACTAGTTGAAGATAGTATTTCATAGGCATTATTTTATTGCACACATTAGCAAGAGAAAAAAAATTAAATCCCCAACTAAAACTACTTTTATTTTCTTTCAACAATAAAAAGAAATATTTAACTATCTCAAAGAGCCCATATAAGGTTTTTTTGGGGTTCATAACACTTAAGTGGATCAACTAATTTCCAATAGGGTGGCCTTTATAAAGCAAGCACTAGGTGAAGTGAGAAATCTTTGGTTGAATAATAGTTTTTCCAAACAATTTGAAATGATTTGTTCCAAATGTGATAAGGTGGTTGAAGAGACCACCTCTCATTTAGCTTTGGAAATATAGGCATGTAGACACTTAAAATTGTCCTGACTGATATTGCACATTTGAATATGATTACTAACACCATTTCGTACTGAAATTCACCCCTTTTTTAACTATTTAATTGAATAATCTTAGTTGTTTAATTAAATGCATTATTTTCATCTATTAATCTTATAATCAATTTTATTAGGTCAATTCACCCCCTTTCACACTAATGTTTCATTCTATTTAATTGGATTTAATGCAAATTATTTAAATTAAACCCCTTTATGTCCTCTCTTTTAATTGAATAATCTTAATTATTGAATTAAATGTCATTTGACCCTCTTTCATTAAATAAATAAATTATATAATGAGCATCCTAATTTCACTCAACTTGCATAATTAAAACTTTGTTTTAATTATTTAATTCCTATTTTCCCTCACCCTCCCATTTGCATGGGAATATTCTTCCATTTGAACTCCAAAATGGAATATTCCTTTGTAACAACTTCCTTAAAAAAAACTTCCTAACAACTTTAGAAGTGTGCTTTGAATCATTATGAGTCATTGATTAACTCTTTGATCCATGTGAATTTTCATTCTCATCCATTGATGAGAATCTTTGATCCATGCCTTCACCTCCCATTGCATCTCATCAATTGATTGATCAAATCAATCTTGACCCTTGATTCACCATTTTCTCCTATAAATACACATCATTTATGTGAGAAAACGATCCACAATCATTTGAGAAAAGTCGTGTTGTTGAAATGCATCCATACTTTCATCCATTGGCATTCATTTGAACATTTTTCATTCATTGTGGTTCAAATCATCCATTATCTCTCATCAATCTATCAAACCAAGCTTGTTTTATCCAAGGGATTGGGAAAGGGTTGTCATTCCACATCAATGTAGCACCAATCCCCCAATGGGATGAGGTTGAGGCATTAAAATAGGTTTTCATTATTTATTTCTTGTTGTTTATGTTTAATGGTTTTCAAGTATTTTATTGGGATTATAGCTTAACTAGTTAGATATTGCTTAGAATCTATTGGATCTGGTGTATTTAGCTTGTGTTATGATTATAGTCACATTCTGGTACTAGAAGGAGGGCTGAACTAACCAAATTTGACAAATTTTCCTTGAGATTCTTGTGCTTTGAAGGTTATAGGAAGGTCAACACTTTTACTTTTTACTAGAGTGGTGCTTTTAAGGAACAACGACACTTTTGTAATATAGAGGTGCTTTTGAAATATAGCAACACTTTTGCTTTTGTGGCAGTGCTTTTGAATTTTCTAACAAAGGGTTGCTTTTGATACTGCAACGCTTTTGAACTCTGTGGTTTTTTCGCATGTACAACAAAGAGGTGCTTTTGAATTTCATCATAGTGACGCTTTTGAATTACAATGGCACTTTTGTGGAACAATGACGCTTTTTCAAGGTAAAACATAGAGCTAGATTTTAATGTTTTCTTTGATTTTTCAATTTAATCCACTCTCAATCATTTATTGACTTCTAGGTTTTTCTATGAGGCTAACTGATTTTGCAAATTTCGAAAGGAGAAAAATCTTGAAGTAAAGAAGCATATTATCACTTGATCTATATTGTAAAAGTGCTCTATACACTTGTGGGATGATATAACCCATCATATGCTACTTTATTTCATGTTTTAGGACAACTAGCTTTCAATTGGGTTTAAAATTTACAATGCTATAATCTTTCAAAGTTGGTTAAAATTGAACCCATACATCCTCACCATTGCAATGTTGGCTTAAAATTGAACAAATACAACTTCATACTTCATAATTCATCATTGCCTTTGAGGATTTAAAAATAATGAGTGTATGTCATGCTTGTTGTGCTTGTGTGAACTTCTAGTGTGTATCCACTCCCCTTGTGCTTCGTGCAATCTTGGGTGAAGAGAAACACTCCAAGTTCACAAAAAAATTTAGTCACCCCTAGAACTTGCTACATATCCTCTCCCTTTGCGCTTCATATGATCTTGGGTGTAGAGAAATAACATATTTCTTGTCTTTTTTAGAGAGGGTCTACCATTGAGATACATCTCACAATGGAGAACTCATGGTGACCTTCAAGCACGTTTATCGGTGGGATATATAAAGTGTGTGAAAACTAAAGTAGCACAAATTTGTGAGCGTTATACCTTTCGGGCCTAATCTCACGTGAACAAATGGATCCCTTAGGGGAAGCTAGAGACTTTAGAGTCTCTTGTCTGAAGTATACATGTGGTGTTCATGGTTGTCACTAAAAACCTTGTATCTAGAGGCCAACCAAGTTTTCCAAAACATCCTTTGAAGTAGTGCATCAGAATAGCACTGTTTCAAGAAGTTATTTACCACGTTCAATTTTTGGTTGAGGCAATAAATAAAATAGGAAAGGGACTCTTTTGGTTGGTGTTTCAAGACATTACATTTCCTTGACATAGCCTATTTATTCACTCCATCTTCACGAATTCATCATTCCTTAGGGGATGATGATAAGCCTACTAAAAAGTACGTACCTATTGTCTAGGGTTGTTATTACTTGTTCTTGTTGAGTCAGTTTGATACATTGCTTGATTTAAAGATAACTCAAAACAAACATCAATATGTTCAAATTTTAAACCCTTTGGACTTAGTGTGAATACATTTGAAAAGCCCTATATTGTTGCTTGTCCCTAAAGATATTTTATTTTTTCCAAAACAATATCCTTAGAGGCTTCTAAATATTTGGACTTATATCTCAATTCACACATTCCAAAGTCAACATAGGAACTATGGATTTAGCCTCTTGATTTTTATATATTGTACTTGTAGAATGAAAAATGCTTAGTTATAGACATTTAAATTCAAATATATAATCAAGACATTTGAATGTGGTAAAAACAATCTCACTATTAATCAAAGTTTAAATCAATTGAACACACCACATAGTGGGCTTATTTTCAAAACACATTGACTTCCAAGCAACAAAGTGACAACAAGGAAAGTGTATTACCAAACATTGAATCCAAGTTCTTCCATTCAAACATTGAGTTCTTAGGTTGATCACTTTAGGGGTAAAGCATGTTTTTCACTACCTTGGTCTTGTAAACAAAGGTCCCTCTCAAAACATTAGGATCAATTATCCCATCCATCTTCATGCATTTGACATCTCCTTTCACAAACAACTTTGAAACTTTGGACACATCAACATTCTAGACTTAGTTTATCATCAAATCAATCCCCTAACTTAGCTATATATGTGTGTAAATGAATCCTTTTCCATGCACTTGGTTGAGTTAGTCATCATCTTTTGAACAAGTCTATCCTAAAGGTCACAAGTCTACCTTTAGATCCACAAGTTCATTAGTACCTTTTATCCCAAAATATCAAACATCAAACCTTTTAGTCTAAAGTGTTGTCCAAAGTTTAGAAATTTTATCTTCCATATCACTCACCCCCTTTCATGATGCACTAACACCATTGGTCCAAAACAACTTAGAGGGGTCCTTTTATCAAAATTTGATTCAACTAGAGAGTACCAACAATACAAATCTCAATAGTACACCTCTCCCATAGTTGATCCATAATTTATGGTAACAATGAGATCACAACACAAGAAAAACATGGAGCAAACCAAAACTACATCTACCACAAGTGATACCACCCAAAAATAATTCAATCCTAGGATCCACTCTACCCCATCACAACAACCACCAAATCCACTAGGCATGTGGTATGAGGTAGAAGTTGTCACAAAGAATCCACTTGAGGTCACCACAGAGGAATTGCTTGAATACCAACAAGATCCTAAAATAAGCCATATCATCAACTCTTTGATGAAAATGAACTCTACACAATACATGCTATATTTAGCAAAGCAAGGGGCTAAACTGCCTTCAACATTTGATTTGAACACACTTAGGGAGAAACCTTTAGGAAATATGGCTTCTATTCCTCAAGCTTCCATCACTCAACCCTTGGCACAAGGTGGTACTCAATCCATCATTCAACCAATCCCATCACATACACCAAGTCAACCTTTGACTAGACTAGTCTTGCAACACGGCTTGCAACCAACCTTGGTCTCACTCCAAATCTAGGGAGCACCACACTTTTGGGTACACAAGAAAAAAACATTCCCCAAAACATAAATTAGACACCAACATTTAGTGCCCAACGATATTCTTCCACCACCACAAATACCCAAAATGCTCCTAATGTTACAAAAAGTCATGTGAGCCAAGTTGATCTAGGGGGATACTCGACATCAAAAATTGAAGTGTCTCTTATGCTCCAGAATTCAGCATCATTGTGAAGAGCTCATAAATCTAGATCCAATGCAACTTGAACAAGGTCAAAAGGAGTCAGTATGCTCAAGTTATCATAGTCAAATTTTGGGTCAAATAGGCACTTGAGGCTGTTAGAAAAGAAAAAAATGATCGTCTTGACGAAAACAACGTCAAATCAAAGAGTTCAACGACACAAACCCAATGATGTTCATTTTGTTGAAATTCAAGTTCGTACGTTTGAGATATCACAAGTCAAATTGTAGTTGACTAGGGTGGGCCAAGTGATATAGCTGATGATGTCAGCATGATGTGATCATGCTGACATGGTAGGTCATACAGTAGAGACACTAAGTTGGCCCAATCAGGAAGTGACATGTGGCATTTGTACATCCAGTTAGCAAGCACAAGTGATGGTCTAGTCAGCACATGTAGGTGTTAGCGTGGCTCTGTCAGCGAATAGCGAGGTGACATGTATGGCACCACGTGTCACCCCATTGGCGCACTCCTCTGGCCTATGGTTGAATTTTCAACTAAAAGTTATTAGGAGGGGGTTGAACCCCCACCCTACACCTTTCAAACCGTCGCCTCTTACCGTTGCACCCAAGATAAATCCTTTACTATGTATGGTCTTCGGTTTTTTTTTTTGAGATAAATGTTTTGACTTTTTTGGTAAAATGTGGTCGGCGGGGGTTGAACCACCGACCCACCGATTGGTAAAAAATATACCCACCGTTGCACTACCAACGGGATTTGGCATATATAGGGTGATGGCTTATTTTAAACATTGTTTAAAGGCTGAATACAACCAAATAGGCCTATAAGCCAAAAAAATACCCTTAATCATCAAAACCAAAAGGGCCTAAAGGACAAAATAAGTTATGGAACGAATTGTTAAGGGGGAAAATTACTAATTTTATGGTTTTAGCCATAAGGGGAAAATTTTCTATAAAAAAAGGGAGGTGATGTTTTTGTGTATTTATCCTAGGTGATGTCCATTCAGAATTTAGTTAATGCTTTGTGAGGAATGGTGAGAGAGGAATCCTAGGAGATGATGGAATTGAAGTTAGGACTTTGATAGTGAATTGTCGTCTTTGTGCATTGGAGCTTGTAGTCAAGCTTGTTGTACATGTGTAAGAGAACTTTTGTAATTCATTATCGTCTGAGATCTGTGAGGAGACTTGTAATAGTTGAAGCCTTGTAATTTTTTTTGGAGCATAATCAAGGATCAGTCGCTTTGTTGGAGAGGACCTAGAGACATAGCCATCTTGGAAAACTCTGTTATCAACTTGTGTTGTCTTCTCTCTCTTTTCTCTCTTATGTTAATCTCTTCACTTTAATTTGGTTATGTTTATCTAAGTGTTTTAATTATGTTTTCAAAATCTTTAGTTTAATTATCGTAAGAGTTATTATTCATGTGCAACAGTCCTAGACCCTAACATTAGATCAAGTGGTATCAAAGCTTTATTGTGACTAGTGTTTGTAGAGGTGAATGATGACATGATCCAGGAGCTAGCGAGGTGAAGGCATGCTTGCAAAATACAATCCTGAGATTGGTAAACGAAGAATTTTTCCAAGGATGGAAGGATCGGAAGCTGGAAAAAGTTCAGAGCTTGATGAGAAGAGTTTTCAAAAAGATTTTCTCGAAATGAAGGCAATGGTAGAAGTTCTTTTTCAGGAAAGGAAAGAAAAGCGGGAATGAAAGAAGCATGGAAAAGGAGATTCTTCAAAGTAAGAGAAGCATGAAGATCAAAAGGACAAGGGGAAAAGACCAGGAGGTGATGATGAACCTCCAGAAACTCCTTTTCCATCTTCTCCTTCTTCTTCTATCAATTCTACTTCTTCTAATCTTTTCAAGGGTGCACATAAGCCTAAAATTAAATTGGATGTAAAATTTGATCTACCTAAGTATTGTGGGGAATTGAATGTTGAGAAGTTAGATTTGGGTTCAACAAGTAGAAGTCTATTGTAGAGTCCAAAATCTCTTTGATGATGCTTCTAGGATCCAGTTAGCTACTCTTTGATCGAGAGGAACAACTCTCCTTTGGTGGGAGAGTAGAACTCAGGCAGAAATATCACATGGTAGAGTCAGTTTAACTTGGGTTGAATTTGTTAATGCTCTTAAGAAGCAATTTTATCCCCTAGGCCATATGCAATAGTTAATGATGTACCAACAAATGCTTAGGCAAAGGGAAAGGTCAAATTGTCCAAGAGTACACCTAGGACACATTGCTTAAGTTCATAGGTGCTCTTCACTCTTATCTAATACATTCTATTTTGGTCTTGAATCCTAGTAATCTGGACGAAGTATATGTTCAGGCCACACACTTAGAGTCAAGAGGTAAGGGTACTTTTATGGAGAAGCCTGAAAAGAAGCAATCTAAGCCTAAAGGTAAGTCTGAAGATGTAGGAAAGGGGAAGAAGACATCTACCATTAAGGAGGATAAGTTCACATGGTCTCATTGTGATAGGGAAGGTCATGATGCAGATCACTATTGGAAGTTGCATCTAGAATTGAAGTTGAAATGGGCTTGCAAATAGAAAGGAAAGAAGGAGACCACAAATGTTGTTATGGATCTTGGTTCAAAGTTTGAAGATGAAACTAAGATAACAAAAATGGGACTAAAAGGTAAGGATTTTTCTACCAATGTTTTTGTTGTTAATTTTGCTTCTTCTCAATTCTATGATTTTCCTGAGGATAAGAAAATAAATGAGCTATTTCACATAAGGGTGGTTGCTAAGCACACTAAAATTGAAACTCTCATAGATAGTGGATCTCAAATTAACTTAATCTCAGAAGATGTTGTAAGGAATTTGGGATTGAAGACTACACTACTTCAGAGACCTTATCCACTAGGTTGGGTTTGTGAAAATAATTAATTGCAAGTAACAAGGCAATGTACTTTAAGATTCACAATCACAAGTTTGTTGATGAGGTGTAGTTTGATGTGGTTCCACTAGATGTCTATGGGATAGTGTTGGGAAGCTTGTATTTGTATGATCAAAAAGCTATTTTCTATAAGGAAATTAATTATTATCATCTGTTTAAAGATGGAATCAAGTATATTGTACATTCTCATAGGATTAAGATTGGTGGATCTTTTGCAAACACAGGGCAGTTGAAAAGGGTGATTAATGCAAGTAAATACTTACCTCTTATGTCTGTCAAGTCAGGTGATTCTAGACATGAACTTGAGGTAATCAAGGCTAATCAGATGTTGCAGGATACACCGAAAACAAAACATGAGGAAGCAGTAAATGAAAGCATTGATGGTCCCTTGGGTAAAAATGTCCTTGTTGTGAAAGATAGGCATGTTGTTAATTCACTCTCTTTTGTATCTGCATTGTTATTTAGCTAGTCGGTGGTTATTGGTTAATGGTTGTAATAGTTGATGTAGATGCTTATGGAAGTGATGGAATGATGCATATGTTTAACAACATTATTGCAGTCTTGATTGTGGTGATGAGCTAGATGTGTAGATGGACAGAGGATACAAGACAAGTGGGGAGGCCATGCCCTCACTTAATTTCTCAATAAATGCAACTTTTGGAGGTATAAAAGTTCTCTAGTGGAGAGGACTAATCCAGGGGATACTCGATATCAAAAATTGAAGTGTCTCTTATGCTCTAGAATTTATCATCATCATGAAGAGCTCATAAATATGGATCCAACACAACTTGAATGGGGCCAAAAGGAGTTTGTATGCTCAAGTTATCGCCAGTAAAATTTTAGGTCAAACAAGCACCTAAGGCCATCAGAAAATAAAAAAAATGATTGTCTCAAAATTCATCAGAAATGGCATCAAATCGAAGAGCTCGATGACACAAACCCAACGATGTTTGTTTCATCAAAATATGAGTTCATACATTTGAGATATAGCAAGTCAAAGTTGTAGTTGACTAGGGTGGACCATGTGGTATAGCTGATGACATCAGCATGCTGGCGTGGCAGGTCATACAGTACAGACAGTGAGTTGGCCCAATCAGGAAATGACATGTGGCATCCGTACATCTAGTTAGCATACACAGGTGGTGGTCCAGTCAATAGGTACGGGTGTCAGTGTGGCTCTATCAGTGAATAGCGAGGTGACATGTATGGCACCACATGTCACCTTTTCGGCACACTCCTCCGACCCATGGTTGAATTTTCAACTAAAATTTGTTTGGAGGGGGGTCGAACCCCCACCCTACACCTTTCAAACTGCCACCTCTTACCATTATGCCTGCGACAAAGCCTTTACTATGTATGGTCTTCGATTTTTTTTGTTGAGTTAAATGTTTTGGTTGTTTGGTAAAATGTGGTCAGTAGGGGTTGAACCATCGACCCACCGATTGGTAAAAATTATACCCACCGTTGCACCACCAACAAGATTTGGCATATATAGGGTGATGGTTTATTGTAAACATTGTTTAAAGGTTGAATACACCAGAATAGGCCTATAAGCCAAAAAAATACCCTTAACCATCAAAACCAAAAGGGCCTAAAGGAAAAAATAAGTTATGGAACGAATTGTTAAGGGGGAAAATTACAAATTTTATGGTTTTAGCCATAAGGGGCAAATTTTTTGTATAAAAAGGGAGGTGATGCTTTTGTGTATTCATTCCAGGTGATGCTCATTCAAAATTTAGTTAATACATTGTGAGGAATGGTGAGAGAGAATTCCTAGGAGATGATGGAATTGAAGTTAGGACTTTGATAGAGAATTTTCTCCTTTGTGCATTAGATCTTGTATTCAAGCTTTTTGCACTTGTGTAAGAGGACTTTTGTAATTCATTATTGTCTGAGAGTTGTGAGAAGACTTGTAATAGTTGAAGCCTTGTAATTGTTTTTGGAGCATAATCAAGGATCAGTCGCTCTATTGGAGAGGACCTGAAGATGTAGCCATCTGGGAAAACTCCGTTATCAACTTATGTTGTATTCTCTCTCTTTTTCTCTTTTGTTAATCTCTTCACTTTAATTTGGTTATGTTTATCTAAGCGTTTTAATTATGTTTTCAAAATCTTCATTTTAATCATCGTAAGAGTTATTATTCATGTGCAACAGTCCTAGATCCTAACATTAGATCATGAGTACCCCAAGTGGGTCAACAAGGACAAGTCAATACCCTAATGCAAGGAAAAAACTCCATGCAACAAGGTCCATCTTCATCAACCCATCCCATTGACACATCACAACAATTGGTTCCACAAGCCACTCCAACCAACCCACCAAACACATCAAATCCACTTCTCACGAATCCCATCAACCAAGGTAACACCTTAGCCCCAAATCAAACACAAGGGAACCTTAAAAAAAAAATCAATCAAGGGAACACTTCCAATCTATTGACTCAAAGTCAAAATATTCCATTGATATCACAACACCAAATGGAACCATCACAACCATTGGTCCCCCAAGTCATGCAAAATCAAATGGGACCCTAAACCTACATTCCCCCACCCCAATCAATAATTTTACAAGGAATGATAGCACAAAACAACCCTCAAAATCTCACCACACAACAACCACCTCACAATCAAATCAGTTCACACAACTCACTCACACCATGGTTCCTCAAAATCCATCCCACATACCCCAAAATCAAGTGCTTCTACATTGCAAGCACAACAAGCTTTACAACAACAATAAGGCCAACAACAAGCTTTGCAACAACAACAATCCTATCAACAAGCATTGTAAACACAACAAGCTCAAGCTCAAGTATTGCAACAACAACAAGCCCAACAATAAGCTTTGCAACAACAAGCCTAACAAAAAGCATTGCAAGCACAAAAATCTCAAGCTCAAGCCCTACAAGTACAACAAGCTCAACAATAGGCATTGATTGTGCAACAACAACAACAAAAAGCATTCCTCACACACCAACAACAACAAGCCTAACAACAAGCATTTCAAGCCTAGCAATATGCCCAACAGTTCAACAAGTGCTTGTGCAACAATAGCAATAAGGCTTGTACTACAACCCACAACAATATGCCAATGTGCCACAAAATTTCTTGAACCCAACTTTGCAAGTAGCATACACACCTCCATGACTATCAACATTGCCTTCACAATATTAAAATCCACCCTACACACCATACAACATCCCCCATATCAAAATCCAACCTACCTACAATATAACACATATGCACCTCCACCAAATCCTCAAGATGATTTGGCATCATAAATTAAGGTGCTCATGTAGCAAATCCAAGACATAAAATTAGGGAAAACAAAGAAACCATACACGTAACAAAACTTGTGTCCATACCCCTTTGACAGGAACATCACGATGATACCTTTCCCACCTGATTCGAAGTCCCAAAATTTGAAAAATATAGGGGAAGGGGAAATTAGGTGGATCATATCAAAGAGTTTCATGTCACATGTATGGAAGTTTCTTACAATGATTCATACTTAATGCACCTTTTCCCATGTAGTTTGGGAGGCCCAACGATAGATTGGTTCTCACAGTTACCTTCGGGAATTCAAACCTTCAAAGAGATAATCAATCGATTCGTAGATCATTTCTCCTTTAATCTTAATATGGATGTAAGCTTGGAAGATTTGTAAACCCTAAAGAAAAACAAAGGTGAATCCTTCACAAATTTCCTACAATGGTGGAGGCAAAGAGCTAGCAAGAGCAAATGGCCTATTCCTGAAGAATAAGTATGAATCAGCATTGCCAATTTAGACACGGATCTATCATTTCAATTAAAAATGCAATGTGTCACATCCTATGACGAGCTTATCCCTAGGGCCCTTAACATCGAGAGAGCCCTAATCACACAAGGAAACACACAAGCTTATAAGGAAAAATTTCCCTCCACTAGTTCTAATGAAAAACCCTGCTTTTGGGCTAATAACAAGTATGTTACTAGTGATGGTGTTGTTGATGCAAAGGTGGTCCTCACTACTTCTAGGAAAAAAAATAATCAACCAACAAACACACATCAAAACATACCACAAAAAAATGTGTAGTCACCAAACAATCAACCAACAATCAATGTTGCAAACACTCAACGTGGACCACAAAGAACAAACAGTGCTCCTAAGCAACAATTCACTCCCTTAGGGGAACCTATGGAGGATGTGTTGAAGAAGTTGATACAATCTAACCTTATCACACTCCCAGATTTCTCAAACTATCAAGAGCCACAAGTCAAACCTCCTAGCTATAGAGAATATCATTTTTGTGAATTTTATTGATACAAAGGTCATAATACACAAAACTATTTTAGACTTAAGCATCCAATCCAATATCTTATTGAACAAGGAGACATTGATGTTGATAAAAAAATTGGGAATGACAATCTGAAAAATTACACAAACCCTATTCCTAGTCATACAAAAGAAAAAGATTCAGGAAAGCCATCAACTTCAAACAATGTAAACCATACCCATGATACCACTGTGAGACACATTCATGTCATTCATTCATCACAACATAGGGAATCAAACGCATATCAAGATACTATTTTAAAAAAAAAAATCCAAACCAATCAACAATGTCTAGCAATATTTCATACTGTAATGGCATCAAGTATGTA
Organism: Sequoia sempervirens; assembly: GCA_007258455.2. NCBI lineage: Eukaryota > Viridiplantae > Streptophyta > Pinopsida > Cupressales > Cupressaceae > Sequoia > Sequoia sempervirens. The sequence goes on along the minus strand of VDFB02296336.1, from coordinate 82,108 downwards.
TTAGATTGTGATATCTCTCCCATCTATGACACCATGATTGGGAATATTGAAGAAGTGTCAAAGGAGCAAGAAGTATCCCTTATTGCACCCATACCTACAAAATTTTGTGAAGAGTCTTTTAACAATGATGTATCATCCACCTAAGGATCATGTCTAGAGGAGGCTCTTGAGGATAACGAAAGTTGCTCCAAACCAATTCAGGATCAAGAACCCCTATCCCCACAACATTGTTATGATTTGCATAATATCCTCCAACTTGCAAGTGATAGTGGCTCTACCCTAAGTCAAGATGAAGAGCTCACTTCCCCAGAGTTTTATCAAGAGTTGATTGACATCTTCTAAACCATTTCAAACTCCAAAGATGTCCCTGATATCACCCCTAAGATGTTTCCTTCTGATGGACATATAAATGTTCTTCATCCAAAACAAGAGTCTCCCACTCTTGATATCCCCACACAAGAGAAAGAAACGGTCGAGTTTCTTGATTCTTATAGTGATTGTCCACCATCAACATCTTCTAAATCATCACCAACATCTTCTGAAGCTGTATCAACAAATAAAGATGTCATAGAATTAGAGAAAAAAGTTAATATTCTTGAATAGTGGGAACCCATAGCAATAGATCATGTGTTCATGAAAAATCACAATCAATGGTTGTTGTTCGAAGGATATATTATCAAGGAAAAGGAGTAGGTCTTGTTAATACTTTCACAACATTGGGGGCAATCTTGTCTAATGTAAACATCAACATAGGGGGCACAAAGGATCCTTATGGTGAAAATAATTTCAACACTACAACTAGTCATATCATGAATCATCATCCACCCATCATCTCATATACAAATTGGGACCAATGTAAAAAGAAAGATTCCTATCAAAGAAAGGAGAAGATCATCAAAGAAAATGAAGCAGTAAATTCAAAAGGATAGAGAAAATATGAATGGATACCAAAGAATACAAATGAAAATCATCCTAATCATACTCCATCAATCAAAGAAACTGTGGGGAAAAGTCAAAAAGGGAAACGTATCCATCAAGGACGTCCTCAAATACAAAACCAGGCTTCTCAAGCGATGAATAAAGTATATTAAGTGGTTGGTCCTAATTTCACGAAAGTCATCATATCTACCCATCATTGCTCACCTTCCCCAGTTTGGAGAGTCAAAGGTTCCAAACCATCAACCAATCCATCTCATATTTCTTCATGCATGAAACTGTACACTCCATTCATGACCTCCAATTCTCGTGTTAACTGTGTGTTGGCAACTACTCTTCATCATAAGGATTCTGAAGGCACTATATCATGATGTGCACATCTAGACAAGGTTAATTCTAGTACTAACAAGGTAGATTAGAGTTCTCAAAAGTTGCATTAAAGTGCCCATATATTAGCAAAGTAGCTTTTTCAAGAAAGATATCACTGGAATGTTATGACAATGGCCTCTACATTAGTACCACTAGGTGGTTCAACATGAAGGTAAAATTTTAAAAAAATCAAAAAAATCAAAAAATTAAGATAATAGTAAAAATAAAAATCATCCTCTAGTGAAAACCACTACGGTGGCACTTTGGGAATGTACTATGATGAAAACCTAGAAAATAGGTGTCATGAGTAGAATCTAGCAGCTATATGATCCTTCTTAGACAAAAGTATCTCATCCTTGTCATGACAAATCCAATGTTCCCTCCATCCATCCAATCTGGCTTTATCCAGATATTCCAATTTATATTGATCTTGACAAAGTTTTGGTGTACACTTCCACCATACTCATGGAAGGATCTTGACAGGCTCTTTACCATTTTGTCTTATGAAGTCTAGTAGCCCATACCTAGCATGATAAAACTTTATTGAACTCTTTGCATATACATTACCTATCTTGGTTTGTCCATTGAATTATAAAACATTGCTAGAAACTAGGGGCAAGTTCTTGCACTCTTGTTTTCAAATAACTCTTGATCCATGTCTTATATCTCACAATCTGATATCAACATCGTGATCTAGGTATCGTTTATCTCAAAATTCTCAAAAAATTCCAAAATATTTGAAAATCTCCCAAAATCCAAAAACACTTGTAAAATAAAAAAAATCCAAAAACTTCAAAACATTGTATAGCCAAAATCCAAAAACATTCAAAAATTTGTAAATTCAAAATTCAAAACATCCAAAACACATCAAAAATCCCTCAAACAGGTCAAAACATCAAAAAATAAAAAACATGGTTTTCGAACTACAAGTCTTTCAGGTTGAACGTAGGCAAGGCTAATCTTTGATAAGCCCTCGAGATGCATTAGGTCAGTCCTTAGGAGTTTTTCATAATAAACTGACAATCCATCAAGTTTTCATATGTCATCAATAAATGGTTATTGGTTAGAGTCAATTGAACCACATGGTCTTTGTGTGTATAGCATAGGCAAGGCTAATATCTGATAATCCCTTGAGGCCCTGGGTCAATCCTTCTTAGGTCTTGGTCAAAACTCAGAAAACATAAAAAAAATTTGAAAATTTGAAAACCAAAAACATTGGAAAACATTCAAAAATCCTAAACAGCCTCACATAACCTGAAAACTTAAACATTCACATATACCCAAAAAGATCAAAAATAAACTCAAAACATTGTAAAACCCCAAAAACATTGAAATATTCCAAAATTCCAAAACCACCCATCCCATTTCTCTTGCATCGCAATAAAATTCCATCCATAATAAATACATTGTCACACTCACCCTTTGGTAACACAGATAGAAAACAAGTAGAACAATCAGCAAGAGTAGAAACCTTAAACATGAAAAATCAAACCCTTGATCATTATCAAACATTTCAATCAAACTTTACATCAAAGGCCTTTCAAACAACCTATCAACTTGCCTACATCTAATAACACGTCCTAGGATGCATCCTTCCTACAATGGGCATTATCATTGGCAATCATTTTGGATACTTATCCTCAAAAAACATTACACCTTTTGGCATGAGATATAGAGAGCATTGATTATTTGTTCATTTTAATCTTGTCTCATGATTTATCTCATTGACCCATTCCAAGGACCTCTTGATGATGTCTATCAAAACAATTTAGAGAGAAAGGAATGTGGTATCAATCATTATCTTTCATTTGTTGTGCTTGTGGGGTATTCTTGTAAAATAAATTTGGTAAATATTTGTTTTTGTTGTGTGTAGGGAGGTCATTTTGAACATATTTTTTACTATTGTGTATGCTTTGGTCTAAAATGTTTTAAACTTCTAAACTACATTCCAACGAGGTTTTCGTATGTCAAGGTTTGAGCAAGGATTATCCTATTTATTTGCAGAGTCAAATTCCATTGCATTAGATACAATGCCATCTTGGTTATCAATACCCTAATGTATTGTATTTATGTGTTATATCAAAAATAAGGAATGAAATGATGAAGTATCTCAATCCCTAAAACAAGAAAATCATCAATCTCATCACCATATCTAATAAAGTCTCAAAGAAATCAATCTCAAAATCAATGGCTTATCCATTCATATTATTCTTCTATCTTCTTTTTGAGCTAACATGGCATCATGGCAGTCAACAAAAATAACAATGCATCCATCTTGCATCCACAAACCATCAACATACATACATCTTGCATAATCATCATATCATAATTGTATGCATATCATAAGCATGATATCATCATATAGGAAATAAGTGAAAGAGAAATACATCCATCTCATAGCATGTCATATAGAAAGATATTGAAAAAGAGAATAAACCATACATCGCATTGCATCCATAACAGAAATCATGTACATTGCATGTCATATAAAAATCACATCATAGATCATACATCACATTATATCATATGCACAAATAAAGAAACACATCCATAATATGAACATTTGCATCCATCCATAGCATGAATATCGCATCAAATAAATGAAACATCACATCAAAATGATAGAACATATCATAATCAAATTGATCCATCTCATATATATCTCAAAATATGAATGTCATGATACAAAGTCAAAGTCAATGTGTCAATATCATAAAAAATAGATATATAATAGGCTATCAAAAATTAATCAATGAATGTATATACATGTAATATATCAGAATTGTACATCCAAAAATATCTACAAAAATGTGAGCTATCCTTTGCTCTATTTGTCATCCTGTCAGGACTGATCCTGGTGGATTGAAGGAGCACCTCTTGAACCACTTGGCTCAACCCCACTCTTGTGCTAAAAATTTGGTTGTCGTTGCACACTAGGCATTGCCCTATGGTGAAAAGTGTGATAATAAGAGGCCTCTACCATGGATGTCCCATACATCTATGCAAGAACTTGGCCCTGTGTCTACACAACCATAGCCTCTAGCTATTCTCTCCACCTAGTCTCATGAGCAAGCTGAATCGTAAGTTGTTGGAGCTGTTGACGGTCCTAATCTCTCTCACCTATCACCATTTGAACCTGTATTGTCAACTACTAGACCTAATGCCTTAGCTGGTCCCTCCCTCCTATCAATGTCAAAATTTGTGCATCTTGAGGATCAGAACCCTAACACTGCTACTGTTGGTGTGGTGGGGATGGTCACTAGTGGTTTCAATGGAGGCCTTAATGGTACGTATCCTGGATGTTGACCATCATGCCTTGGTTGTTGGTGCCCATCTTCAGAAACCTATCCATCATGGTCATCTTTGTGATCTCAGGCATCCTATCCATCTCTAGGAGGCTTCTGGTGCCCCCTCCCCTGTCCTTTGTCGGGTACTTGTATAACAACAAGATCTGACAAGTGAACTAGCATAAACTATCGCCACCATGTATCATATGTAGCTATAGTGCCTGCATCGTAGGGTCCACCAACATATACCCATGGCTATGCAACAAGTTGTCTAAAATCATCCACTACTGCCTAGGGTGGAATTTGTAGTCCCCACTGAGCCTTTCTAGTGGTTCGTACAAACACGACTCTATAATCATCAAGGACAACATCCTGGATCTCCCCAAACTAGTGAGCAACCTGATCTAGAAGATACCTCTAAATAATTGTGTGCTCATGGCCCTGCAGGTATCTAGTTTTTCTTGCAAAGAACAACTATTGATGATCATCAAACCATGGTGGTACCTACAACCATGGCCTCCAGTGGAAAACTTCCATATCATCTATAACCCATCTCCAGTATGGGATTCCTGTGAGACCTATGTGGTGTAGTGTGATCATTGCTTTGTAATAGTATATAATGGGGTTATCTTTGTCAACATCTTCCAATACAAAAATTAGTCTGAGCACAACAATGTGCTCCCAAGCCCAGATGTGTAAAAGTTTCACCCTAGCTCCTATGCTTTTCCCATCCATATAGACATCTTGATGCATATCATGATATAATGATGCAAGTAGTACAAGGCCCCTGTTGGAAACAAGCTACACTTAGAGGGGGGGTGAATCAATGTTGCACAAAATTAAATTAACTATTTTGATCTTTAACCAACTTAAAACATTCATTCAAAAGAAAACATGCATGATCAGAAAATAAGCAACCACAACACCATAACACCAAATTTTTTACGTGAAAACTTGGTTAAAGGAAAAACTACGGTGAATGGCCAATCCATAATATTATATGAGTATACCTAGATAAAAATATACAATAGGGGAATGCATAAGCATTCAGGCTCACTGCCTAGAGCTCATTGCTCAAACGTAAAGGCTCATTGCCTTACAAAAAAATTGGATTAAATCCAAAGGATGAACTGAATTAGTAGCTTCTTCAAAAGCCAAATTACAATTTCGATGAAGCTCAATTTCTATGATCTTCCCTTCTGATGGATACAACACTTCTACTATGCACTTCTGCTCTGATTCACTTCACACAGACTATAATGCACAAGTGAAACTGTGCATGATATCGCTTACTCGCACTTTTGGGTTAGTACACACACATGCACACATATCTATCTCTTTTCTTTTTCATACAAGACTCTACTTATATATCCACAACAAGTATTTCCAATTACTTTAGGTCGGCCACAGAAAAATAGAATATCCTCCATAAGTCGGCTCCAAACGTAAGTAATTCATGATGCGCACCTATGCAAGTTGGCTTCCACTTAAGTTAGACCAAAAAAAAAGTCCTCAAACACATAAATGATTGCACCAATATACCTTGTACATATGTAACATGTCACACGAACTATGTCGGCTTCCGAAGGTAAATGAATAGAAAAATTGATCAACCAAACCTCCAAACAATTCCCCGAAATGATATGACCCATAAGGAATTATAGATAACATAGAAAATACGATGACTAACTTTTAGTTTGATCCACAACTCAAAAAATATGATCAATAGACATCCGGGTCACAAAATAGATAGGGTGCTTTGTTCTTCATTTCATGTTTTGGTAAAAACACTGTTTTGAATATTATCTACCGGTATGAGTATATCTCAAACTGCGGATCCCAAAACTGACTTAAGTTGCCATCAATGACAACACCAAAAGTCACCTGCAGTGTCTCTTGCCAACAATCTCCCCCTTTGGCATTGATGGCAACACTTAGTGAAAAATGACTAAGTGTTAGACCAACAAAAAATTACAGTGCACTTCAAAACTACTAAAATGAAACCACCCTATGAAAGTTATCCACACACATTCTCTCCCCTTGGATTGACATAACATTTTTCACTATACACTTCTCCCCCTTTGACATCAATGGAAAAATTTTAGAATGTCAAAAATTGTGCATACCTATATCCAGTTTCACAATAGTTTGAAGATGTCTGCAAAATCCTTCTTCAACACTTCTAAATATGAGCTCCATACATCTTTTTAGCTCGACAGAATGGTGATGTGACCACTCAGCAAATAAGATAGGACTTCTGCAACTTCTAGATTTAATGGATCGGGGGTAACAGTGGCTTCTTTTGCCTCCTTTAGGATATTACAAAACACTTCAATCTTTGGAGTGATTTGACCCTTGAGTTCACACACTCTCCCAATGATCTTTTCATTTTCTAGTTTCAGGGTTTTTATCTATTCAAGCAAGCACATCACTTGCTTCTCATGCTTGCAAACTTGCTCGTCAAATGAATCAATAGCTTCTAAGATAGTGGTCAACTGATTTTCAATAGCTTTCACTTTCTTGTCATTTTCTTCAGTGAACTTTAACAAAACCAAACATGATTTGTATACTTTTTCTCCTTTAGAAAAAGAGTTGAGAGAATCTTTTATGCAGTCAGATAGCAGAGCCTGGTCTTTAGCAATCAATTCTTTCAAACTACCAAATCTCCTTTCCTTAAACTCCTTTTCCACTTTGATTAATGTTGATTTCTCAATGGATTCAAAATGTGTACTTATAGAGTTTATCAACTTCTTCAATTTCCCAGAGGAGGAGTCAGACGATTCCACAAGATGAGTGGGCATTAGCTTCTGTAGAACTTTGGATGCAATTTTTAGCAATTCACTGTCCTCCTTGTGTGATTGCAGAATTTTCTCACTAGCTTTGGCCTGAGCAATGTTTGCAACTTTCATCATTTGGATGGGAGACATGGTGGATAAATTGATTGAGTTTTCATCCAATTCAACATCATCGTTTTCTTCTAATAAAGATAACTTCATTGCCTTGGCAGTGTCTTTTTCCTTCTCTTAAACTTCTGAACCTTTTTCCTCCTGACCGGCCTTGAATACTTCTGCAATTGACTCAACCTTTTCTTCCACATTTTCAACCTGATTCTCCTTTTCTTCAAACAAAACTACTTGGGCTAGGTCTAATAACCTCAAATGCATTCATATTTTCTTCATTAATAATATATTCTTCTACATTTATTTCAGTATTCTCTAGAATGTTTTCAGTGTTGATTTCTTCAAGGTTGACTTTGTTCCTTAACAAAAAATCTTCAAGAATTTGTTTTGTTTCCTTGTGTATAGAGAGACACAATCCTTCTGTGAACCTCACAAACTGCTTGACACATCTTGTCAAACTCAAAACATTTGTTTATCATCAACATACTTACCGAGCTTATCCACAATCCGATGTTTGTTACTGGTGAGGGGTTTTGAAGATTTTAATTTTACTGCTCCCCCTGGGCCAGAGGCCAGAGACTAATTACCGGATTAGTTTCTAGCAATAGATTCAGGTGTTGGAGCATTTTTTTCGATGGATGGATCTTTCTTAGTCCACTTCTTTTGCATTTCTCTTATGATCTCATCAGTAATGATCTTCCCTTTTCCTTTAGCATCTATCTGCATGTTTTATTCTATCAGACCTTTGTTGTTCCGGCAGAAGTGAGCAGTATGACCAAGTTTATTATAGGTATAACACACTGTGCTTCTCTATCTAGACCATCAATTCCACTGATTATGTCTTGACAATCCATTCCATTGATTCTGTCTTGACAATCCATTCCATTGATTTTGTCTTGACTTGCATTATTTGGCAACATGTCTGGGTCTGTTGCATGTATAGCATCTAACTTCTTTCTGAGGGTTATTCATCATAGCTCTACATTCACTTGACTTGTGACCAAACTTATGACAATTAAAGCATTGACCTAAAAATGATGATCTATTTGGATTCATCCTACTTCTGCACTGAGAAGCCATATGACCAAATTTGTTACAGGAAAAACAATATCCATCGAATCTTTGAGCATTTGGTTGTCTTATCGGATTTCTTCTAGCTCCATTCATTTGATTTCTTTGCATGAATCTTCCTTGTCCAAGATTCCTATGCTCAGGATTTCTTTGTCCGGATCTTGAACTTTCTCCTTCTTCGTAGCCAAGACCTCTTATGTCACCACCAATCCTTTGTCCTTTGATTAGTTCTTCAAGCTTAGCAAAGCTAACCTTGAATTTCTCTTTATACTCATTTACAGCAACAAGTTGTTCTCTGAGCTCATCAAGCTTTTTTTCAAGCACTTCTTCATGATTCTTAGATTGCTCCAATTCATTATCTAGTTGGCTGCATTGTTCAGATTTTTCTTTCAGAGATTGTGCCATCATTTCCTCGTTCTTCTTTTTGTCTTCAATTTCTTTGGTCATTCTCATCATGAATGATTCCATTTCATGCTTCATGGCAACATTCTCTCTGGACATTTTATCACTCTTATGTTTTCTCCTTTAGGGAAACATTCAGCTGATCATCTTTCATACTTTTTCTCTTTTTGATCTAATCACGCAATTCTTTCCTTCTCTCCATTGATTCATTGATCTTTTCCTTCAGGAACTCAATGAATTTCTTTGCACTAGCGAGGCTTTCCTACAAATCTCAGTTCTCAGATTTAGTTTGATCAAGATCATCCAAAGCCACCACAAGTTGTCGATGAAGACTACTTGTATCCATTTCCAAGATCTCCTCAAGCTATCAAACTTCTCCAAAGGAGCTAGCTCTGATACCAATTGTTGGAAACAAGCTACATTGAGAGGGAGGGTGAATTAGTGTTGCACAAAATTAAATTAACCATTCTGATCTTTAACCAAGTTAAAACATTCATTCAAAAGAAAACATGCATGATCAGAAAATAAGCAACCACAACACCATAACACCATAATTTTTATGTGGAAACCCGGTTAAGGGAAAAACCACGGTGGATGGCCAATCCACAATATTATATGAGTATACCCAGATAAAAATATACAATAGGGGAATGCATAAGCATTCAGGCTCACTACCTAGAGCTCACTGCTCAAATGTAAAGGATCACTACCTTATAGAAAATTTGGTTTAAATCCAAAGGATGAACTGAATTAGTAGCTTCTTCAAAAGCCAGATTACAATTCTGATGAAGCTCAATTTCTATGATCTACCCTTCTAATGGAGACAACACTTCTACTATGTACTTCTGCTTTGATTTGCTTCACATAGACTATAATGCACAAGTGAAACTGTGCATGATATTGCTTACTTACACTTTCAGGGAAGTACACACGCACACATGCATATCTATCTCTTTTCTTTTCCATACAAGACTCTCCTTATATATCTACAACAAGTATTTCCAATTACTTTAGGTCGACCACACAAAAATAGAATATCCTCCATAAGTTGGCTCCAAACAGAAATAATTCATGATGCGCACCTATGCAAGTTGGCTTCCACTTAAATCGAACCAAAACAAAAGTCCTCAAACACATAAATGATTGCACTAATATACCTTATACATCCACAACATGTTACACGAACTATATCATCTTTCGAAGGAAAATGAATAGAAAAATTGATCAACTAGACCTCCAAACAATTCCCCAGTATGATATGACCCATAAGGAATTATAGATAACATAGCAGATACCATGAATAACTTTTAGTTTGATCCACAACTCAAAAATATGATCGATAGACATTCAAATCACAAAATAGATAGGGTGCTCTTTTCTTCATTTCCTATTCAGTAAAAAAATTGTTCTGAATATTATTTGTCGGTATGAGTATATCTCAAACTGCGGATCCTAAAACTGACTTAAGTTGCCATCAATGACAACACCAAAATTCATTTGTAGTGTCTCTTGCCAACAACCCCAAGCAAAGCAAGTCATGTCTCCTATCATCCTCGCCCAGGTGAGTCCCCAACCAAGGCTAAATCCTCTCCCCTATCAGTCTGGCATGAGCACCTCACAAATCAACGCTCTGACAATCAAGGTCAGGTCTATCTCCTTCCCTCTATAATCCTCCAAGTCAATCTAAGCAATTTTCATGTAAAGAGTATATATACCAAGTATGCCATAGCAAGCGATACCCTCAACATCCACATCATAGATCACTCACTCACCATGAATCGACACCCACAAGATGTGCCAAATATCCTCTAGCATCACAGTCACCTCCCCAGTAGGCAGGTGGAAGGATGAGGCCTCAATGTGCCACCTCTCTATCAATGTTGTCATCATCACAAGGTGAGTCCTCACCTCAAGCATCCCTGCCACAAACCCTAACCCGATCACCCCAAGGAACATCCTCACTGAGTCAGTTAACTAGGGATAAAATACCAGGTTTGTGCTCCCTAAAATGAAGTAGTTGAATGATCTCCTACACAATCGAAGTGAACCACATCAAAATTACCAAAAAACTTATCAAATTTCAAGTTTTAAACCCTAAAACTGCAAAAGCGCTACTATTTTGCAAAAGCACAGTGACATTATCTAAGCGACGTTGTATCCAAATGTCAAAAGTGACGCTATTCTCAAAAGCATGCCAACTTTTCAAATGCAATGCTTCTTGCAGAAGCGTTTCAGATTTTCAAAAGCGACGTTGAACCAACCTAAACCCTAAAATTGATCACGATGCCCTATGCAAAAGCATGTCGACTTTTCAAATGTGTCACTAAACCTAACTAGGCAAAAGTGATGCCATCTACAATAGTGTAGCTTCTCTGACAAAAGTGTTGCCAACCAGTTCAAAAGTGACATTGAATAGCGATGCCTTTGTTTGGCCATCTTGACCCCTAATAAATGACCTAAAAACTCAAAAAATGAGAAAAGTTTCGATTTGTGTACTAATGGTCCTACGTCTACTACATGCTAGTACTCTCATACCCTATCTGCAAGGTGTTGTGGGAGCTTATGAGTTGCCATTTATCCAAGGTGTTAGAGCAAAAATCACAAAGTTTCACTAAGGCTATGAGTGCAAATGACATGAAAGTGATCCTTTAGCCTATATTTATGCCTAAAAATTAGGGTTTTTAACCTAATTTGAGAGGGGAAATGGCATGTTGATCATATTTTATCAAATTTTGAGCTATGGGGCATATTTTGAGACATTTTCACACTTCTAAGCTTGTTTTCGCATCTCGGAGCGTATTTTTTGCACCTGAATCAATGTCGAACCTTTGTCATAATATTGACCCAAAAATTAAAAAAATTGCTCAATCTCTCGAGGGAGGCAAGGTACCAGCTTAATTTCTTCCATTGAGGCAATAGCGGGGCATCCAAAAAATAAGGAATTTTTAAATTTTTGATTTGAGCAGTAGTGTAAATCCGAAAAGTGTCTGTCTTTGAACCAATGTAATAGGTACCTCACTTCAAAGAGGGGAAAAATATAGACACTTAAAATTGTCCTGATTGATATTGCACACTTGAATATGATTACTGACACCATGTCATCCTAAAATTCACCCCGTTTTTACTATTCAATTGAATAATCCTAGTTGTTTAATTAAATGCATCATTTTCATCTATTAATTTGATAATCAATTTTATTAGGTTAATTCACCCTCTTTCACACTAACGTTTCATCCTATTTAATTGGATAATGCAAATTATTTAAACTAAACCCATTTATGTCCTCTCGTTTAATTGAATAATCTTAATTACTGAATTAAATGTCATTTGAACCTCTTTCATTATATAAATAAATTATTTAATGAGAATCCTAATTTCACTCAACTTGCACAATTAAAACTTTGTTTTAATTATATAATTCCAATTTTTCCTCACCCTCCCACTTGCATGAGAATATTCCCTTGGAATATTCTTCCATTTGAACTCCAAAATAGAATATTCCTTTGTAACAACTTCCTAACAAACTTCCTAACAACTTTCAAAGTGTACTTTTTTGAATCATTGTGAGCCATTGATTAACTCTTTGATCCATGTGAACTTTCATTCTCATTCATTGATGAGAATCCTTGATCCATGCCTTCACCTCTCATTGCATCTCATCCATTGATCGATCAAATCAATCTTGATCCTTGATTCACCATTTTCTCCTATAAATACATCTCATTTTATGAGAAAAGGATCCATAATCATTTGAGAAAATTTATTCTATTGAAATGCATCCATACTTTCATCCATTGGCATTCATTTGAGTATTTTTCATCCATTGTGGTTCAAATCATCCATTATCACTCATCAATCTATCAAACCAAGCTTGTTTTATCCAAGGGATTGGGAAAGGGTTGTCATTCCACATCAATGCAGAACTAATCACCCAATGGGATGAGGTTTGGCGAATTAGAATAGGTTTTCATTATTCATTTCTTGTTTATGTTTAATGGCTTCCTTATTTAATGGTTTTCAAGTATTTCATTGGGATTATAGCTTAACTAGTCAGATATTGCCTAGAATCTATTGGATCTAGTGTATTTAGCTTGTGTTATGATTATAGTCACAAGGAAAATGCATGCAAATATAACTATATAACCTTTTTTGGGAGTGTATCTATAGATAGGGATGTCCACATACCACTTATAGTATTTCCAACATGGTTAGTTTTATCTCAAAAAAATATTTTGTTGGTGCTAAAACAATGTAATCATAATAATTATATCAAAGGATTATTTATACACATTGAATTTGGACTTTACTTGAGGCCATGGGAACTATTTAGAAACATAAATACTATGTATTTATAACACTTCTAAAAAATATTGGAGAATGAATCCATGAAATCTTAGCCAATAAAATGTCTTGAATGGTAATTCTAGGAGATTACCATAGAGATTGTTGATTGATAAAATATTATTGTAAAACACATTACCATTCCAAAGAATTAATTGTTGAATAGATTCCTACACCTTCCATATGATATTGATCGTAAAATTTCATCTAACCTTTCAATAATAAGAGAAATAACCTTAGATTAGAAGCCTAAAACTTTCCAAGTTGGTCTCCTATAGGGAGACCCAAATGAAATACAATTCCTTAAAAGGACTTTTGAAGCTCCATTTTTCATTTTCTCTAACAATCCACATGGAACAAAGCATAATTCCTTGTCTATGAGAATTAGTTAAGATTAAGTCACAAGATTCATTAGGGAGACAACCTAAGCTTCATTGTTCTCTATGAAATCCCTTGGTTTTGGCAATTCATCCTATATAAAATAATGAATTTTTTTATCCAACTTGTAATAAGAAACCTTAAAAGGTTACCAAAAACTAGTTATAAACATTAGTGATATAATAGGATAATTTATTCTCCACTACATCTACAATATATTGTTAAAGGATGAAAGGAAAATCTCAAAAAGTAAAAGAAATCCCTAGGAATTTGAAGATCTCTACAAGTTAAACCCACTTGAAACTAAAGGAGTAAAGCCACAAGGAGAATATGAAAAGGATTTCCTATAAAACTAGGTCTTGCTCCATTAAATGTTGGAACTAGAAGTTAGAAAAAAATTCAAAACATTCAAAGGCTTACTTCATATAATTCTTGTTTTCAATTAAATTGAGGAAGGAGGTAGTATTGTAGTGAAGTTCAATAATTTGTTATTTGTTGATTCCTAGAAGGGGTATTTCAAGGTGAATGTAAGCTAATGATGGGTCAAATACTGGCAATGGATTTCAAAAAATCTATCAAATAGAAGAGTGCTAATATTTGGATTTAGATTTGGATATGGATGAAAAAAATGCTAATATTTATAGTTCAAATTTACATTCCCTCCATTTTCTTTGGATTTAGGCTGGGGAGTCCCAAACAAGCCAAAAAAATACCAACTACATGCTTAAAGTTATCTTGATAGTTTCTTCAACTTTGACCTCAATTTTACCTAACTTGACATTAATTTGATTCAATACAATCAAAAAGGGTTTGTAGAAAAAATTCTCAAGATTTGGAATATATATACACATATATACATGTATATATACACATGCATATAGATATATATATATACATATATATGTATATATATGTATATATATATATATATATATATACATATATATACATGTATATCCATGTATATATCCATGTATATATATATATATATATATATACTATAATATACATAACATACATATAGTATACATACATATATATGTATGTATGTATGTATACAGATATATAGATATATATCATATATATATATACATACATACACATATATATGTATACATACATACATATATATATATATATATAGATATATACATCTATATATCTATATACATACATATATACATTCATATATGCATACATACATACATATATACATATATCTATATATACATATATATATGTATATATGTATGTATGTGTATATATAGATATATATGTATATATAGATATATGTATATACATCTATATATACAACAAACATATATATCATATATATATATATATATATATGTATGTATATATAGATGTATATACATACATACATATATATATGATATATATGCATGTATGTATATAGATGTATATACATACATATATTAGATATATATATATACATACATACATATATATATATATATATGTATATATAGATATATAGATATATACATGCATATACATACATACATACATACATATATATACATATGTATATACATATATGTATATGTATATGTATATACTAATACATATACATATATGTATACGTATTATGTATAATACGTATACATATATGTATACATATATTATTAATTAAGTGTTTTGGTTATTAATGTTAAAGTGTGATTTTGGAGAGATGTATGATGGCATTATCTTTAAAATAATCCAAAATATATATAGACTAAAAGAATTTCACTAGATAAGAATTTGAAATCTCTTTTGAATATTTTCTTTTGTTATGGGTTTCAATTATAAATGCAAATGGCTAGATTAGTTTACTCTTATATGATGCTTTGTTTCAAAACAAAAAAATAATGCACATATTGAAACATTGTAACATGCTATAAATCATATGAATAAATAAGGCAAATTTAAACTCAAAATTAGATCAAATGAATAACAAGTTTAGAAGACAAAAAAGAAATAAAAGGAAGTCAAAATATGAAAATAGTAGTTGATCAAAAAGGTGGAGATGTTAAATCAACCACTAGTTGTAACATTTGAATTGCTCTAGAGCTAGACATGGTGAAAAAGTGTTACATATTGGATGTGATCCCAAACATGATAGTACTTTTACTTTGATAGTAGTTTTAATACCTACAATTTAGATACTTTGTTGTCCAAAATTTATCGTTATGAGGATATTTTGTCTGAAGATGTCATTCATAATGGTTATGTAGAGGTAGATTGTGCAGATGTTGGGGAGCCACCCACAACAGTTGGATGTGAGGAATATGTGGTAGGAGAGACTATGAAATTGTTAAACAAAATTAAATCCATTTTACACATATGACTAATACGATTCAATGTTTTTTTTTTTTTTTATCTGTAATGGGCACTTTTTTAAGGTGCCTAACACTATTGTCGTTCAAATCCACGAGCCCACCATCCTAGTGAAAGCACAAAGCCTACGAGTGTAGCCGCCCAACAAGGATTTGAACCTTGGTGGCAGCATCACCAAGCAAATATTTCAACCACTATGTTATACGGATCACCCCAAAATATGATTCGATGTATTAAACAACATGATTTGTGAAAATTTTATTGTTATATTAAATTATAAAAATTATTGTGTCATTATTATAGATAATAGATTTAATACACATCATTTACAGCTAACCGTATTGCTAATTTAATTTAAACACTATCAAATACCATGGGAAAGAAAACCCAAAAGCAAAAGCAATGCCACTTTCAGCTTATTGAGAAATGGAATCCAATTTTTGGCATGTTACTTGCTAGGTGGTTGTTAAAATATAAAGTGAAAGATTGAGTAAGAAATGATACACGTGAATGGTGGTGTCCCATTGGCCCAAATGTCAACGTAAATAATAGTTTTTCATATGAAAGGGATTTGGATTTTATCAACACAAACACTTTATCAATATGCCTTTCGCTTTAAGATTGGTAAAATGACAAATTCTTACATTTTCTTCACTTCTTCTTATGTTAAATAGATAACTTCCATAAAGTTTCTACTTTTACAAAAGGCAAAATTTAGGAGTGTACTTACATATCAAGGTCAAATTTTATATATACATTTAGAATGGTAAAAAGTAATTTTATGATTTTTATACTTGAAAATTATAATATGAATAGAACTATCTTTGTTTTTAATTAATATTATATAGTTTTTTATGGTATGGTTATTTATAGATAAGACTTCTTCTTTTTCCTATCTTATCTTATTGGGAAGATTCTTGTTACAATTCAAATTATCCATTTCACAATTGTTTGTGTAGTTTAATATACATATTAACATAAAAAATTAGGTTGTAATAGTAATATAATAAATAAACTAGATACTACATGTCACGAAATGTTTGTGTCAAGATGTTATGATATCTAATATATTTAAATATAGAATAGACTTTTAGGGTAGAGTAACAATATATAATATTCCTTATGGAAGAAACTATTCCACACTATATATCTACTTTAAGAATCCAATAGAATATAATATTCATATACTTAACTTCCTTCATAATGATATTCACCCCACATGTACATATAGTACTCTCACTTATATAATGAAAGTGAAACTTCAACATAGAACTAATTCCTAGTATAATTAATTCCACAAGGTACCCATATGAATTAATATATTGGCCACTATAACTAACTGATATAAATGTGTCTTCACATATAAGGGTCTCCATCGATATACTATATAATAAGCCTAAGTACATATTATGTTCTCCCTCTTGAACATGTTTCATCCTTAAAAGATGAGGACCATCTAAATATTGAGACTTCATTAAATAGCTACACATCTTAGATGATCCTCATCTAAGATGAGGATCATCTAACTACCCCCATGTGATCTTGGTGATTGGTAATGCTTATTTGTACTTTCCTCCAAACCTTGTTTCATATTGTGTTTTATTACTTGGATTTCATTCACATCTATAATTATTTCTCCTTCAAATGCATATATAGCCATAGTGATTTCTTCTTCGATTGTACATATGTCTATAGTTATTACTCCTTTGATTAAATATAGTGTCATAGTAATTTCTCCTTTGATTATATATGTGTCCATAGTTGTTCCTTTGGTTCTATGTACAACTATAGTGATTACTCCTCAAATAACATGTATGTCTATAATTGTTACTCCTTTAATTTGGTGTCTCATGCCTCCACATTTAATTCTCCTTAATATGATGTAGATGTCTATGTTGCACCCCTAACCACTTTATATACTAACTCTTCAACCTTTTCTTCTACTATCTTTGAATTTTCAACCTATTCTACTACTTGTTACTTTGGCTTAGGAAGTGATTTTATTTTCCTAGGGGTTGCAAAAAAAATATCCATAGTGAGCTTCAAATATTTAAAATCTTAAATTGTCTTACCATGTTTTCATAACTCCTTGATATTATTTGTCTAAACCATTATATGTTAATATAATTTCATGTTGACAAAATTATACCTACTTCTAGGTTTCATGGAAATTATAACTGCTATAGCTTCCATCTTTAGAGATAAATTACTTGTACTCTTATCCTCCATCAAGTATCTTTATTTTCCTCCATTTATTCTTCCTCTTATTTCTTATCATCATCATAATTATTTTCTTCATATTTTATTCTTCAACATATTCATCCTCCTCCTCCTCCTCATCGTCATCATTTTCTTTATGGCCCATTTAGACAAGAAAACATATTCCATTTCTTCTCGAGAGAAGTTATATTTACTTTTACCACTTACTCCCTTCATAAATAACTTTATACCCAAATATAAATCCCCAAGACTAATTTTGAGACTAGTTTTTTTTTTTTGTATGAGCAACCAAATTATCTAAATCTAACATCAACCTCAAAAACTTAAGCATCTCCATGAAAGCTAAGGATTTCAAGCCCTATTTTTTATGGATCAACTTTTCTATCCCAAATCTAAGGATACAAATATCCAATAGGAAAAATATTTTAACTTTTCTTTAAATTATAAAACTATTTAATTTATTGCATAAATTGTAAGATATGAAATTTCACCAAGCATTGTACCTTTTAAAATGATATAGCTAATTTTTTTAAGCCAATTGTGGATGGTTACCCTCCTTCAATATTACCCTAAATATTTACTATAACCATATTTTGGAAAGATTTTCAAATACCTTTTGTGATCGTGTAAGAATGCCCTAGTCCAAAAATGGCAAGGAGAATGAAGCCTTAAAAGATGACTTTTTTTTATTAATTCTAAATTGAGAACAAAATACCAAAAACTATATTCATGGGATCAAACTTACATATCCATTTCTCCCTTGAAATTACTTAAAATACTTATTTTTCCCACTTTTTGTAAAGGTGTCCAATAAATTATTACTCAAAGCTATATTAATTTTATGGAACCTCCAAGAGTACCTAACTATACAACCATTTTCTATCATGAATTTAAATTTAAGGGATGGATAAATAAAGTAATTTATATGCATTATCAATTTGTTGTGATGAAGCTATGGGTGATACCTAAATCAATCAAGCATGTTATTTATTTTTAGGAATATAGTCACCTTGAGAATTTGTGGTGTGTTGACACCTAAGAGTGCATGATAAGATATGGCTGATTTTTAATAATTTGATACCTCTTCTTATTCGTCCTTGAGTTTGATCCTACTTATACCATATTGAATTCTTCCTCAAGATATAATAGGTTCTCTATGGTAAACTTATGTCCTATAATGTATTTTATCATTATCATTAAGCACAATCTTTTGGCTTATTTCTCTTTTATTTTTTGAGGTGTCAATTTAGTTAGTTGTGGAAGAGAAGAGATCAAAGTGTTATTATCCTTAAAGATAGTGATTTTTTGTGATGCAGGAACATCTCGAGCTCTCAAGCTATCTACATCAATGTGTACATAATCATGTTTTGTTGTCAATTTTGTTTTGTTTTGCAGATGCATTTGAGTTCATCTTGTAAGTCTTTACTCTTGGTCGGTGTTGCTCTTTCATTGGTATGACATTTGTGTTTGGCGGGATTCAAATGGTGTTCCCTTGATACCTGATGTAAATTTGTGCATCGTCGGTGAGACCTCTTGCCTTCGGAGGGACTCTGAGCAAAGTCTCTTTGATCGCCTAATGTGAAGACTATGCATCATCGGTGAGACCTTTTTCCTTCGAAGGGACTTTGAGCATTGTCTCTTCGATTGCCCAATGTGAAGATTGTGCGTCATTGGCAAGACCTTTTTACTTTGGTGGAACTCTAAGCATTGTCTCTTCGACAGTTCGACATGAAGTTGTGCAATGTCGATGAGACCTTTTGACTTTGGTGGGACTCTGAGAAAATTATCCCTAACATCTTGATGGACTACATGCCTGTTTGATGATACATTCCCATGTCAAAGGGAGATCTTTAGCTATCTCCTTGACATCTTGATGGGATAAAGTTGAAGACTATCAATTTTGACAGTTCGTGTGCTTGACAGTTAATCATTGGGAGACTGTTTCATCATGGAAAAGGGTATTTGAACTGTTTTGTCCTATGCATTGAGTAGTGGGGGAAAATGTATGCAGAAATTGGGGAAAAACTATTTTGGAAAAGAGAATATCAATTTGGTCTCTATAATTTGGAACTCCCAAATGTACTCATTAATCAATTAAACCGAAATGAAAGAGAGGGTTGTTTTATGTTGACATTTGTTGCATTGTAGTGTGGTTTTACTGCTTGATTGACAACCTGATAAGGCTCTTCAATCTCAACTATTTCAAGTGGTATCAAAGCAAGTTTTCTCTTGGAGAAAGTGTCAAAGATATTATGAAGTCCTAAAAGGGAATTTGTTGTGGGTAAGTGAGCAAAGGAAGAAGACTTGCAATTGTAGAGGGCTTGCATAAAATGACATAGAGAGGACTTGGTAGAGGAAGATGGGAGCGATGAGATGCATACCCTATCATGATGGAGATGTTGAGAGGAATTATGGCCAGACTGGAAGCTGTTGAAACTACACAACAAATAGGTTATCATGTCAAAGATGTGAGTGATGATGAAGAAGAACGGGTTGAAGTTGAAGGAGGAGAAAACCAACCTGAACTTGACCAACGAGAAGAGAGGTCCATTTGATCTTTAACCAGAATAAATACCAAACCCTGTTTTAACTCTCCAAACTATAGTGGTAATCTGAATTCAGATGAATTGTTGGATTGGATCACTGAGATGGAGAAGTTCTTTTACTTTGAAGGCACAGAGGAAGAAAAGAAGGTGAAATATTGTTGTACAAAGTTAAAAGGGCATGCATCCTTGTGGTGGGATCATTTGCAGACTGATAAACAAAGAAGAGGCAATGAGAAGATAAAGTCATGGGATAGAATGGTAAGTAAATTGAAGACAAAATTCATGCCTGCAAACTATCAGATAACTCTATTTAGAAAATTGCAAAACTTGAAGCAAATAGAATTCAGTGTCAAGGAATACATAGAAGAGTTTTACCGATTGAGCATTTGAGCGGATCACTCGGAGAATGAGGGTTAGAAAGTTGTAAGGTATTTAAATGGCTTGCGGGTGCCCATAAAAGATGAGATTAGATTGCTTAGACTACAAAGTGTGGAAGAGGCCTACCAGTGTGCATTAATGGTCAAAGAGAAGTTGAATACAAAACAAAAAAGCAATAACAGGGGAAGAGGTAGAAATGCTTGTGGTAGAGGATAGAGTAGTAGTGGAAAGGGATATCCTACCAAACAAGATGAAGATGGTACCTCATAGGAAATGGGAGGTAGAGGAAGCTTCAAAGGAAGAGGAGAATCTACTCGAGGAAGAGGTAATTTTGGAAAAGGTAGAGGCAAAGGGTTCAATGTTACATGCTACCAATGTGGGGAGATTGGACATAAGTCTTTTGATTGTTCATAAGCTCAAGGTGGAGGAAAAGGAAAAGAGGCCAAAGTTCATGTGGCCCAAGCAGAGGATGAAGTGGTTGAAACTTCGAAGCATGGAGAAGACCCTAAAGACGGAGTCTTTGATGGTAAGAAAGATTTTGTTAAATTCTAAAAAAGTAGAAATAGAACCTGTATAGAGAAGAAATTTGTTTAGAAACAAATGAAAGTCAAGTGGAAATTGTTGTAAAGTGATCATCAACAGTGGCAGCACAAAAAATATTGTGTCTGAAGAAATCGTAAAGAAATTGAAGCTAAAAAGAATGAAGCATCCCAGCCCGTACAAGGTCTCATGGTTGTAGAAAGAGCACCAATTGGTGGTAAGAGAACAAAGCTTGGTTAATTTCCAGATTGGTAATTACAAGGATCAAATACTCTATGATGTGATTGTGATGCCAATGGATGCCTGTCATATATTTTTGGGAAGACCATGGCAATTTGATAGACAAGTTGTTCACGATGGTAAGAGTAATACCTATACCATTAAGAAGGATGGTCAAGAATTTATTTTGAATCCTATGAAGGATAGAGAAGAAGATATAGAAAATACTTCAAGGGTGTTTTTTGTCTCAAGAAAGAATTTTTTGAAGGATCTGAAGAAGGATGGTGTTTGTTATGCATTTGTAGACCAACCATCTGAAAACCTGGCAGCAAAAGAAGAAAGGTTGTCGATAGAAATTCAAGAATTGGTTGATGAGTATGTTGGCATAATGATGGAGTTATCAGATGGACTGCTACTAGTGAGAGAAATTAGTAATTATATGGATTTGATTTTGGGTGCAAGTTTACCAAACAAGGCACCATATAGGATGACACCACAAGAGAATGAGGAAATAAATAGACAAGTCCAGGAGTTGTTGGACAAGGGGTTGATTAGGGAGAGTCTCAGTCCATGCATTGTACCTACAATATTAGCACCTAAGAAGGGAGGTGAATGGAGGATGTTTATAGACTCCCGTGCCATTAATAAGATTACTATTAAATATAGATTCCCATTGCTCATAATGGATGATTTAATGGACTGTTTGAGTGGAGAAAGGTATTTCACGAAGATTGATCTAAAGAGTGGTTACCATCATATCAGAATCCATGAAGGGGATGAGTGGAAGACAACATTTAAGATGAAGGATGGATTGTATGAGTGGTTGGTCATGTTGTTTGGATTGACAAATGCACCCAGTACATTCATGAGATTGATGAATCAAGTGTTGAAGCCCTATCTTGGTAAGTTTTTCATAGTTTACCTTGATGATATTTTAATTTTTAGTTAAAAAAAGGAAGAAAATTTAGAACATATTAGGGTTGTCTTGAAAAGATTGAAGGAAGAAAAACTAATGGTGAATCTAAAAAAGTGTACTTTCATGAAGGAGTTAGTGTACTTAGGATTTGTAGTTTTAGAAGAAGGATTAAAATGGATCTTGAAAAGGTAAAGGCTATTGTTGAATGGAAATCACCAAGGAATAATTTTGAAGCTCGTAATTTTCATGGGTTGGCGAGCTTCTATAGAAAGTTCATAAGAAATTTTAGTGGGATAGGTGCTCCCATCACATAAATGATGAAAGGAACAAGGAGAGAGTTCAAGTGGATGGTTACAGCAGAGAAAATTTTTCAACTATTGAAGGATAAGGTAACAGAACAACTAGTATTGGTGCTTCCAGACTTTGGAAAAGTTTTCCAGGTGGATTGTGATGCAAGTGGAACAAAAATAGGAGTTCTCAGCCAAGAGGGAAGGCCAATAGCATATTTCAATGAGAAGTTGAATGAATCCAAGAGGAAATATTTTGTGTATGACTAGGAGTTCTATGCGATTGTGCAAGCACTCAAAAAGTGGAGGAATTATTTGCTAGCAAAGGAAATTGTGTTGTATATAGACAATCATGCCCTGTAGTCCATAAATAGCCAAGGTAAGTTGAACCAACGGCACATGAAATGGATAGAGTTCTTACAAAGTTATTCTTTTGTGTTAAAACATAGGAGTGGTAAATCCAATTGAGTTGTTGATGCACTAAGTAGGAGAACTTTGTTATTGAATGTGATGAAAGTGAATGTTGTCGGTTTTGATGCTTTGGGTAAGTTGTATGAACAAGACTCAAATTTCAAAGAGGCATGGTTAGCATGCAAGAATCTAGTGGAATTAGATCGAACTCCATGGTTGGAGTATTTTATTCAAGAGAATCTATTGTTCAAAGAAAATAAGTTATGTATTCCTAGAGACTCCATGAGGGAGAATCTAATTAGAGAAAAACACAGTGGTGGATTGGGTGGACATTTTGGAATAGATAAAAAAACAACTCTATTAAATGAGAGCTATTATTGGGTAGGAATGAGTGTTGATGTCAAGAAGATGGTACAAGGATGCAAAATCTGTTAGCATGTGAAGGGTATGAAAGGCATGGTTAGCATGCAAGAATCTAGTGGAATTGGATCGAACTCCATGGTTGGAGTATTTTATTCAAGAGAATCTATTGTCAAAGCAAAGAAGTTATGTATTCATAGAGGCTCCATGAGGGAGAATCTAATTAGAGAAAAACATAGTGGCAGATTGGGTGGACATTTTGGAATAGATAAAACAATAGCTTTGTTGAACGAGAGCTATTATTGGCCAGGAATGAGTGTTGATGTCAAGAAGATGGTACAAGGATTTAGAATATGTCAGAATGTGAAGGGTATGAAACAAAATACCGAATTGTATCATCCATTACCGATTCCAGAGAGATAGTGGGAACACATTAGCATGGATTTTTTTTTGGGATTGCCTCGAACTCAGCGAGGTCATGATTTACTTTTTGTGGTTGTTGATAGATTTTCAAAAATGGCTCATTTTATTCCATGTCAGAAAACTAGTGATGCTTCCCATATAGCAATTTATTTTTTCAAAGAAATAGTTTGGTTGCATGGTTTTCCTAAGAGTATCATATCTGATTGGGATACAAAGTTTCTTGGCCATTTTTTGAGCACATTATGGAAGAAATTAGGCACACATTTGGGTTTTAGTTTAGCCCTCCATCCACAAACAGATGGTCACACTGAAGTTGTGAATAGGAGTTTAGGTAACCTCCTTTGATGTTTGATTGGAGACAAACCAAAATAGTGGGACTTGTTGTTGTCACAGGAAGAGTTTTCCTATAATAATTTTGTGAACGGGAGTATTGGAAAAATTCCATTCAATGTGGTGTATGGTTTCAGACTTAGGGGCATAGATGAACTCAAAGATAGTGCAGAACTAATGAGAACAAGTGTTGTGGCGGAGGATTTTAAAGAATATATCAGAGATTTGCATAAAGAGGTGAAAGAAAAGTTGGAGAAGAGTACAACTAAGTATAAAGAGTCTATTGACCATCACAGAAGAGAGTAGGAATTTTAGATTGGAGAATTGGTCTAGGTTCATTTTAAAAAGGAGAGGTTTTCGCAGAGAACCCATAATAAGTTAAAATGGAAGAAAATAGGTCCTTGTCAGATCCTACGTAATTTTTTAGCGAATGCTTATGAATTTGAACTTCTAGAGAATGTAGATATATCTCCTATATTTAATGTTAGTGATCTGTACAAACATTGTGAAGGAGAGACAAGTACTCAACCACATTTACCTATGAATATCATGGATAATACAGATTGGGTGAATCATCTACCTGAGAAGCAAACTAAAGAAGTAGATGAAATCATTGATTCCCCGGTTGCAAAGAAAACACATGGTAAAGAGTACATGGAGTACATGGTTCGCTGGAAGGGAAAATTAGTGGATGAAGCGTCTTGGTTGAAGGCACATGAATTGGTTCATTTTTGGAATATCAATTCCATATTGGCCTAAATTTTCCTTAGTCTCCACTCATGGAACATTTCTCCTTCCCAGGGTGTTTGATGCAGGAGCATCTCGGGCTCTCAAGCTATCCTCATCAATGTGTACATAATCATGTTTTGTTGTCAATTTTTTTGTGTTTTACAGATGCATTTGAGTTCATCTTGTAAGTCTTTGCTCTTGGTCAGTGTTTCCCTTTCATTGGTATGACATTTGTGTTCAACGAAGCTTCAAATGGTGTTCCCTCGATACTCAATGTAAAGTTGTGCATCGTTGATGACACCTCTTGCCTTTAGAGGGACTCTGAGAAAAGTCTCTTCAATCACCCAATGTGAAGACTATGCACTATCGGTGAGACCTTTTGCCTTCAGAGGGATTTTGAGCATTGTCTCTTTGATCGCCCAATGTGAAGACTATGTGTCATCGGTGAGACCTTTCTACTTTGGTGGAACTCTAAGCATTGTCTCTTCAACAATCTAACGTGAAGTTGTGCAATGTCAATGGGACCTTTCGACTTTGGCAGGACTTTGAGCAAAGTCTTCCCAACATCCGGATGGACTACATGCCTATTTGATGATACATTCCTATGTCGAAGGGAGATCTTTAGCTGTCTCCCCGACATCTCGATGGGATGAAGTTGAAGACTATTGGTTTCGATGGTTCATGTGCTTGACAGTTAATTGTTGGGAGATTGTTTCGTCATGGAAAAGGGGTTTTGAACTATTTTTTCCTGTGGGTTGAATAGTGGGGGAAAATGTATACAGAAATTAGGGAAAAACTATTTTGGAAAATAGAATATCAATTTGGTCTATGTAATTTGGAACTTCCGAATGTAATCTGTAATCAATTAAACTGAAATGAAAGAGAGGGTTGTTTTCTGTTGATGTTTGTTGCATTGTAGTGTGGTTTTGTTGCTTGATTGATAGCCTGATAAGGCTCTTCAATCTCGACTACGTCATTTTTTTTTCCTAATGGCCTTTTTTCTTCCCTCTACTTGAATGACCTTATTCATATATGATATCATAAATTCACACCTAATATTAAATTGGATTCTTTAGTACTCCAATTAAAAATCCTATCATATGATCATCTAGAAAACCTTCCACTACTATACTTAATGTTTGGAACTTGTTGATTTAATCCTTAATTGTGCATGTTTATATAACCATAGTTAGTTGCATAATAAATCTTTTGATAAGACAATTTTCATAGTGCACCATCAATTCTTTCACAAGTATGGACCAAGTGATAATAGATACATATTTCTATGTAAACAACCAATGATACTATAAAAAATAGGTGGGGCTCCAAAAAAAGAGATGAAATTAAAATATTTTACTAGGGTAGAATATCATGCAACTTTAAAAATGCTTCATTATAGATATATATGTGAGTGGATACTATATCCATCACACTTGCAAATATCAATTATAGAGATAGATCTTCATGTAATTTAATATAAATATCTAGAATTACTCGATCAATATAAACTCCATTATCCTTAAAGATGAAATTTTATGGTTGCAAAGCTAGAATAGTTGTACAAATATTTTAGTGATTTTTAATCAAAATTCACTTATGATCCAACTAACTTTTAAAACATATCAGAAACTCATAGATATTTTAAAGATAAATATCTAAATTTGGTTCCATCTCTACTTTTATTGGTACCTACATATATAAATCCACATATTCCTTGGAATAATTCTTTTGTAGTGTTGTAAAAAATATTTCCTTTCCTTGAGTCAAATGGATATCAATTTGGATTGAGATAGAAAATAAGGTTGTTGGCTAGTTTTACTCATGTTGTCTTCTAATAGATGAATCAAATGATTGTTATATTATACAATTGTATTGAGTAACACAAATTGAACAATATTTTTAAAATGGGGTTGACTAATACTTATACCATTGCAATCACCTGAATGAGATGGAACTAATGACTACTATATTATAATAATGGATACAACCTAAATCCAAACGTTTTTTTAGCATATCCTTCATATGTAAATGAAAACCATACATCCTAATTGTATGAATTTTTATTAGGACTTATATTGAGATAAACCCTATTTAAACAATGGTCTCATCATTTGTATTCTCTTCTTCCCAATAATCGTCCATTTATAGTGAAATTATTTTATCACACTAAAAAGTAAAATTAATCAAAAATCTATAAGATAACAACATAATAAATATGTATTAATAAATAAATAGAATAGATTAGATCCAAGCAATATGAGTGAAATGGGAGAATACCATTTATTATTAGAGTGGGCCACTTTAAGGAGGAAACATACAAACATATTACAAGGACAAAATTTATAACATGGTACCACTTTGTGTGATCTGTACATGTACTAACATAAATATGCTAGATAATAATAGTGATATTTAGGCTATAGTAGGGACCACATAACATGATTTTTAATGTTCTAAGATGATCTAATGCTTAGTTAAATCATAAGTATAAGAAACACTTTTGGTAGGGAAATACCATACAATAATCCTTAAGGAAGAATATAATACATTTAGTCTATCTTGAACTTAAGATCCCAAACATGTAGAATAATATCCATCTACATAATCTCCCTCACGTCGATTTTTACCTCATATAATTATAAATAAATTATAATAATGGAAGTGTAAGACACTAATCCCAACAAAGGAAAACTCATTCCCTAATATAATTAGTTTTACAAGTTACTCATATAATACATTATATCCACATATTAGTTACTAATGAGAATGTGTATTAGGAACCAACATCTCTGCCACCTCATGATATCGTAATCTTAATTACATAAAAACTACCAATAATCAGTTTCATTTTGGAAGAGACTAAGATTGATTTACATCAATCTTACAAGTATGGGTGTTATTAATCTTGTAAAGGATAAGATAATATAAATTGCATGTCACATTCAAACAAACATTGAGATATTTTTAGTAACTTTATTATTAAATTCTAAAATCTCAAATGGAGAAATATTATTTTTCATTTTTATTTTTATTTTTCCCAACATATATGCAAGTGGATCAGCCTAGTGATGATTTTGGTATCATTATTCTACTATATTCTACCTATGTCTACCAAATAATCTTAAAATCACTTTCCTTTTGGAGAGATTGTAGTGGCTAAAGTGTTTTTTGTGTTCCCTTTTCTAGCTAATTTTTTTGTTTGTGTTCCTCTTATATAAATACAATAAACAAAAAAAATGACTATATCAACAACATGTCTCCATAGACCCTTGTTTATGGAGTAATTAAAAAACTCTAAGAAGAAACTCTCATTTTGAATTTTTCCAAAAAGTGATTATTTTAAGAGGAGTTTGTTGGGACCATTAGAGGAAATCAATCTTGTTGTATGTGTCATGTTTCAATCTCCAACTGACCAATTTACTAAAAGGGATTCTTTCTATTTAGATATCAAAGTGAACAATGAAGCCAAAATTATGGAAATTGGCAATGGACTCTAATCTTATAGTAGTTTCATTGGGTTTTATTTTCTTTGAAGTGGAAGAGAAATCCATTTTAAATATCAATAGTTTGAGTATTAGATTTATTCTTTGTTTAAGGTCTTATATAACTCACATGGTTTAGTCTTATTCTAGGAACAATTCAAGAGGATACTCTTTCATGGATTTTATTTACAATAGCATGAGCTCAAATTGTTGCTCAAGGAAATCATGGCATATTAATAATATTTTTACTTTTTCTTTTTCTTAAATAAATTTTAAGTGAAGAGGGACTTGCTAACTTAAGGTCTATTTGGATGAGGGCAGCTAGTACGAAAGATATTATGGACAAGTTGAAAGCTTGGATGGTCAATTTAGCAGTAAGGGAATAGATTATTGGTAGAAACCTCTCTTTGCAATAACCTTGTGTTATAGTAGGCTAACCCAAATAATGAAACCCATATTAGCACAAATGGTGGCCCACCTCTAATGATAAATCAAGCACCTACAAAGAGTATATCATTTCCTACCAAAAAATAATAAACATTTTATCCCATATTACTAATATTTGGTTGTGTATGAAAAATTTGTAGTGCCTACTACCTTACCATTTCAAAAAATTGAGGTTTCTTTGTTATTTATAAATCCTCAATGGAGTAATATGTTATAGTGGCCTCCAAGGATGATATTGTGTTTAATTGGTTGATTATACCTATTAGATGATCTTATTTTGGGGAGTGGTTAATAGTCATATTTTTTTATAGTTACCTTGATCTCAATTTAGGTGGCTTGATTTTGTAGCATTAGGTTTATTTTGGAATTTTCTAATTTTTAAAGTGTTGTGTATGAAGCTTTTATTTTTTGAGAGAGCTCCTATAAAACCCTCATTGAGTCAATAAATAGGTCCATACTATTGTTGAACACACTAGAATATTGACAGGGGGCATGAATTAGTATACTTTAAATTTTAATCCCAATTTTTAACTATTGAAGTTAAGTTATACCATTAAAACATTCATCTGCTTAATCAAAAAAGAAAAGAAGATAAATGTTCACATAGAACATAGTTGACACCAGATATACATGGAAAACCCCACATGGGAGAAACCACAGTGAGAAATGTTGCTTGGATCTACTATCCAAATCCAACATCACAAATGAGAAAAAGTTACAACTTTGATTTAGGGCTACAACCCAAGGAAGCTACAACTCCTTGATTACAGATTTAGGGTTACACCCAAGGAAGCTACAACTCCCTGATTAGAAAAACTGGAATATGACTGACTTTATGGCTTCAACCCACTAATAGCCATCAATTCTACACATTAGGTCTGAGGCAGACCTTATGACTATCTTCCCATACACTTAAAAATCTTCACACACTTTCATACATCTCTTCTCATATTTTATCTTCTACATACATACATACATACATATATATCATTTCAACACTTGCAAATAAAAATTAAGTTGGTCAAAAAATAATAAAATATGAAACTTGTAGTATGTGAACCTTCATATCAAAAAAATGATAAAACATTATTTACATTTCTCCCATATGATTCAACATGACCCATACAACATCTTCAACCAATCCTTAAACTCCGCTCAAACTTGAATTAGTGGTACATATTATCAGCATACCTTAGTCGACCTCAACAAAAATATAACTTCACAAAATGACTTGCAATAAATGTGTGGTATTGGCAACAAGAAAGATATTCATGCACTTCATACCTTAGACATTATGATACATGCGGAGTTTCCACACAAACTCATACTATTGAGCTTTACAACTTTATGCTTGTGCAAGTATCTAAACATATGTTCTAATGAGGATTAAACATTTGAATCCAACTATATCAATATATCGCTTTGAAAACTGAAC
This sequence comes from Sequoia sempervirens, assembly GCA_007258455.2. NCBI lineage: Eukaryota > Viridiplantae > Streptophyta > Pinopsida > Cupressales > Cupressaceae > Sequoia > Sequoia sempervirens. The sequence goes on along the minus strand of VDFB02296336.1, from coordinate 51,361 downwards.
TTGTGGATCACTAGATCACTTGAAAATTTAAGATAACATAAATTAGAAACAATGAGTATGTCATCAAAACTACTTGGACAAAAATTCACATTTGGAGGAATGCAGAGCATTCCAATAAGCCTTTTGAACCACTTTATCTACCTTAGGACAGTCATGTACTCTGTCACTTCTACTTTCTCTATAGAAGGAATATTGACATGAAAACTTGGATATAACACCTTCAAATATACATGAAATTAACTTCAAAGCCGCAAGACTAAATTTCTCTCTACTTCAAAGGATGCATACCAATATATTGTGTCTCTACCTTAGAGTATATACTATGAAATCCTAAGACAAAAATTTGCAACTTTTTATTGAGCATGGTACACCAAGCTGATAAAATATCATTGTAGGAATCTTGGAAACACATCAAGACATGTGTACCCACCTCTGCATCATTCTAAGACATCAAGATGAATCTTAGTATTTTAGAACATTGTAATGTTGACTCGCACCATTAGATATATCTATATACTAACAATCTTCAAAGCATATACATACTTAAGCATACTTTTTGACATGAATGACAATCAAGATTATCAAGGTGCAATGATATCCCCCTTTGTCATTGATGGAAAATCCAACTTATGTGAACAAACACTCCCCCTTATATGCACATTTCTCTCCCCCTTTGACATCAAGTGAAAATGGCAACTATTCATACAAAACTTATAGACTCCCCCTTATTCTATACAACTTTTACTCCCTCTAGGATGAAGTCCAGTTACTTCATCAACAAAAAGGGTAATATATTTTTATCTATAGACTATTTTGCTCCGCATATATAGGCAACATCAAAAAGGAAAGATAAAAAACCCAAACTAAATTCAACTAGATGGAAGAATGTTCTTGTAGATTGTCTTGAGCTAGATCAAGTTATTGTCCCATTATTTCTTTGTTACGGTCAAGGTTTGGAATTGACACACCAACTGGACATAAGTGTCCTTAGCTTCCTCCAAAGGAGATGGTGATGGTACTTCTAAATTTCACCATTAGTCTCTGCCAGAATTCCAATGAGTGAAGTCAACCTTAGGCCTCTACTTCTCTTAATTGCTTTACCTAAACCTTAAATTGCTCCCTTTGGTCTTGCAGTTGTATTTGGGAGTATAGACTTTCCACTTGTGCCCTTATGGAACCATCACTATCCTGCATAGTATCATAAGTTGTAGCACATTAGTGATCTGCATTTCAATAGCATTGATCTAATCCTTTATGCTCTTTTTTGTAGCATGCCACTTTAGATAGAAGATGTATAATACTTTTGATTCCTCCAAGCACAAGTATAAATGTCCTTGATGCAAAATTGCAACTTGGAAAATATATTGTCATAATTTTTAGAGGTATTTGTCAGTCTTTTTTCATTAAACTTTTGTTCTTCCTGCTTCTCTAGATGAGATGAATAAATCTCAAAGGACTCCATTGACTTATTCATCTATTGTGTAGGGGGCAGTGATGAATCTATTTTTGCTTTAAGCAATATTTCTTCCAATAAATTTATTGATTCTTCCAATGCCTTCATTGATTCTTCCAAAGCTTTTGCACTCTCCACCTATTGCTGTAAAAAAAATTCCTTGTTGTGAAGTGGAGTACATCTCCAAGCTTCATCTTATGTAGGGGAGACATACAAGAAAAATTGACTTGTCCATAAAATGTAGGAATATGTAGCAACTATGGAGACACCACTAGTTCAATCTATATTTCTTGTGCCAAAAACTCCTTAATTGAGTCAATCGGAGAGGAATATTCCTTTTCTCTTCTCCTTTTCATTTTCCTTCTTCATTTCCTTCTCCTTTTCTTGACTGGAGACATCCTGCTCATTTTGTTAACCGGAGACATCTTTCTCATTTGTACCTTTTGGAGGGAGCACATTAATAGTATCCTCTACATACAAAAGCTCTAATTAATCTATTCCAACATCAATTTTCATTTCTTCAAGGATCTTCCTTGTGACTTCTTTTGTCTCCTTCTGAATTTCTCTCTATAATTATCATCTATGCTCATAAGGATGCCTACTCTATGCTTTGTGTGGAGCTCATTAGCTTGCTTCTGAATTATCTTGTTTTTTTCTACTTGGGAGACAAAGGGCCCAACCTTGTTGATAGCCTACTATTTTAGCTCTTCATTTACCTTGATTGCATTCTCTCTTCTTTGTAGATTAAAGCCTAATGTAGGCCTTCCAAGGCCTTTGTAATGAAGTCACTCAATTACCTATTATGCTTGAACATATACATAATAATAGCCTTTTCTATGGTCTTCTAATCTTCTAGAAGGAATTCCAGATGGAGCTCTATAGTTTCATTCAATAGACCATGATCAACAATTCCATTCAAAATGGCTTCAAACTCAGGGGGCTCATGTGGAATTGGAGGAGATTGCTTTGTTTTCTCCTTTTTCTATCTTCTTCCCTTTCTTTTTTTATTTGGAGGTACCTTTATCTCCAACTTCTTCCTTCTCTTCAAATTCCTCTACATTTGTCCTCTTCCTTTTGGCCTTTTTCTTAGTCCTAGTGACCTTCTTCTGTGGTGGAGTTTCTAATGCATCTCTTCTCCTTGCACTAGTTTTTTGTGTAGATCTGGAGGGTTGGGGAGCAGATGCAACAATAGAAGTGGATCTATCGAACCTTCTTGACTCTTTGTTGGCTTCTAGAGGAATAGATTTAGCTTTAGAACTTTTTGTTGGGGTATCAAATGTAGAATTTGGAGGAAGACCATGTTTCTTCTGAAGCTCTTCTCTATGTTTTGACAAATGCTTCTCTACATTCTTCTTATACATCTTATCCATTATCTCATCATATGTGCCAAATCTCTCAGTGGTTGTATCTTTTATCTTTTTCGATAGAATATCCACATTTCTTTAGACATATTCAATTGCAACCTCATAAGGTAATGTAGGAATCCATGAGGTTCTAGGCTCCATTTCTTCCATGTACCAATAATCCTTTTCCACCTTGAATGTTACCTCATTCTTATACTTCTGGACCAAATTGGATGGAATTATCTCTCTCATGCATCTCTAATTGCAAGCTTTTAAAGAAGTCCCTGTACAAAGTATTGTATACTTTCTTATCTGAAATACCTTTTATATGTTTCTTGATTTAAGCTACTACCAAAGAAAACTTATCCCATATTTTTCCTTTAAATCCAGGTAGTTCATTCAAGAAAAAGAATGTAAGGCAAATGGTCAATGATCCAAACTTGAAATTGTATCTAGTTTCCTTTGTTTGCTTCAAATTTTCCATAGTTTCTCCTTCAATAGATCATAGAGACCAAAGTTGGATCCTTCCTTCACCATCTAATACACAGTGTGGATTGTGGTGGCGATAGCAAATCCCTCTCTATTTGTGTAGAAAATTTTGTAGGAAATCCCCATTATGGCATAGTGAACTCCAAGATCAATGATATCTTTCACAGTTAGGGTTCTTTTGTTGAACTTAGCTTTGGGGTAAGCTCAATAACCCTTTCATTCTTGATTGACTTCATCACTGGGACTGGTTTGATGGCACAAAGACTAATAACAACCCAAATAGCTTCTTTTGTTATCATGTAGGGCTAATCCAACCAAATAAATTCCCCATGAATATGACTTAGGATAATCCTCACCCATTCCTTGCAATCACAAAAGTCTGGAAAATATTTCCATGTATCCTAACCCTTTTGTTACCAAATTTGCATATTTAGGCTTGTATACACCATTATCACCTAGGAGTTCAAGTCAAAGCACTTCAAATGATGATCTTGATAAGGATTGTCCATGCTATCATTATATGCATACCTTATCCATATCCCCTATTATCCTCCTTCTCATCTCCTTTATCCTACCTCCATCCTCCTATCATAACCAATTCACTCTCTCTTTACCCTTGATCTTTATAGAAAGCTAGGGGCAAAACATCCATGCATACTTTTGACAATGCAATTCCCTTCCCTCTTATTCTACTATTCTTCCATCCATGATTACAATACCTCTAGTTTGAGGCATCTTATCCTTATCATCATCATCAATCCATCCAACAATCGATTTTTAGCTTGACTTGAAGCATATTCCTTGTTTGCTTTTGGTTTGTTGTGCATGGTTTCTTGTTGCTTGTGTGTTTATCATTGTTTGCATTTATCATGATATTTTGCACTCTATTGTCACAAGGGCATCATGGTCTTCTAGATCATGGTGTTATAAGGCATATATTTGTAATTGACCTTTTTTATCATGTACTTGGCACATTGTCATCCTGGTTCCTTATACATTGGTGCATAATGTCAAGTAAAATATCAAATCTAGGTTGCTCATATCATTGCAACATGATGATCATCCATCCTCCCTCTCTATACATATCTTCATCATCCTTATCCTCTATTCCTCTCATCCATTTCAAGAGCACATTGGTGTTCTTTGAACCCACATGTCCTCTCGAGGGGGCATACCACTACCTCCTCGTCATCCTTCCTCATCCTCACTAGTGACTAGGGCATCATGCCACTAGTCCTTATCCCTTGCCTACCCATTATGTTTTATTTTCTTTGAAATGATGTTACTTCTCTTAGTCACAACATCATCACAAAGAGAGGAAAAATGTAAACACCTAAAATATGACATTAACACAACCACACTTTAGCGATCCTAATATTTAATTAAATAATTATTTATTATTTATTTAATTAAATTAACCTTTTCACTTATCCTAATAATTAATTAAATAAATATTTATTATTTATTTAATTAATTTTCCCATTACCTTTATCAACCACCTTTAATTAAATAAATTTATATTTATTTAATTAAATCTAACCTTAGCCTCTAAACCTTCCAACTAAATAAATAAATTAATACTTAATTTATTTATTTAGGCTAATTAATCTTTATTACCATTTCCTTATTATTTAATTTCACCTCACCATCATTAGCCCATTCTCCAACTTTTAACCCTAGCCAAGTTAATGAACCCATGGTTTGTTGACTTAACCCATCCCCATTAAATTAAGATCCATGATTAATTAATTCAATCCTTAGGCCTAACCATCATTAACATTTTTTCTCAATTTTTAATTCTCTCCAACTCTCCCAAACTTGTCACCATGTGACAAGTGTCCTAGCCTACCCATCCTACCCTCTTCTCACATATGTGTGAATGCCACCTACCTCTTACACAATCCCACTATCATACACATGCTCTTTCCAATGTGTGCTCACACACCTCTCTCTTACACCCCTTTCCCTCTTATGACACTTGTCACAAGGATAATTCTCCACCATACCACTCAATCTTAGCCCTTGATCAAGATAATGCATCCTAGCCCTTAATTCCACTCATCAAAAATCTATATATTGAGGTATTAGCTCTCATTTTACTAAGCCATCTCTATCATACCCTTATGTTGAAAAAATTATGAGCAACCATATATTATCAGTACTTGAGCAAATCTACAAGTCTTCGGTGCAACTTGGATCTCAATCAATGGTGATGAAGATGATGAAGGTATAATGTCAATTTGTGTTCATTTCCTTTATGTTTTTCATTGATTTACCTTCATTATCATGTTCCCCTTCTTCACCAATAACAACCAAGAACATAACATCATTGATGTATAGAAACAACCATCACTCATAAACCCATGGATAACATCCAAACATAGAAGCACATAAAATGTTGGACAAGAACCATCAAAGAACCATATAATCAATAGGATCACGAAAGGTGGGGTCTTACAAACATCTGTCCATATAGGACAAGAGTTCATCTATCCATCCAAGATAGACATCTACCCAAATAGTGTAGGTAACTATCAGTAAAGGATAGGCATGTGCTCTTGCCGGAGTCTTAGACTTAGGGATTGTCCATTGCCCTAAGTTTTTTTGGACTACACTTCCCTAATGAAAGTACACTGAGGTTTCCATCATTCAAGGATATAAGAAATAAAGGCTTGAGTCTCACCTCAAAGTTTGGCTTAAAGCCTTGAGAAGTCAAGTGAATTCATCCAGGATTCTTCTAAGTACACAAAAAATATATTTTATCTTGAAATTTATGTTAAAAATTCTTATCCCCCCCCTCCCCTTTAATTGAATGGTTCTCTTGAATGATTATCTTATATTATTGAATTGACATAATTATTAATGACTACTCCCTAATCCCAAACCCCAAATGCCTACATACTTGGAACATTCTTTGTTCCCCAGACTACCTATATACACTTCTTCCAAATGAGATCAAGGCATAGCATATATGCAGTTATATTTTCTATGCTAGGTTTGATGTGTACTGTTTATTTTATTTTCAAATTATCAAGATAATATTTTAATATTTTTAATTTATTTGAATTTATCATTTTAAGAACTAATTATTATTTTTCTCTAATTAATAAATATCTTATAATTATTATATTGTGTTTAATCAATTAATTAATTATTATCACCATTATTTATTAACTTCAATTAATTTTTGCATCCAATCAATTAAGTGATCAATAACTTCATAATTATTTAGAATTATAAGGTTTTATAATTTGAATAGGAAGGGGTTATGAAAAAATAGTCCATCCAAAGGTACCTCCCACATGCCACAAAAAAATTATCTCGCAAGTAGCGAAGAGGCAAAGTGCCAAAGAGTAGGCCATGGCCAACCCCTTAAACACGATCCCTTCTCACAATAGAAGAAGTTTGTGAGTGATTCTCTCGATTGTCACAAGTAGGAAGGTTGCACCCACAACGACATCTTTGAGGAGGAGAACAAACTTGAGAGTAAGGAGATAAAGGAACTCTGGCGACATCCAAGGGACATTACCCTAATGATCCACTAGCACCTGTAAGTGAGTCATCTCAAGTGCAACTTTATTAGCTTGCACTTGAATTTGTAAAAACACATTAGAACAATACATAACTTTAACATATAACAACTAATGATGATCCATAAAATAAATTAAAAAAAAAAAAAATTCTTATCCTTCCATAAATTAAACAAAACTTCACCCTCAAAACATGCCAAATCTAAATAAATTTAGAAAGAGAGTTTCAAATATTATGCTTTCCTAAACCAACTTTATTAAGATATAATTGTTATGTCATCAATGCCAAAAATAAGACTAATAATAGTGAACATGTGACAAGGCCATTCATGGGCTTAGATACCTTTAGGAGACTTTTATAAACTATAGTTTTTTGAGTTAATAATAAACTTTCTATGGGTTAAGGGTGGGCCTACTTTTCTTATAGCAAGACGGCACTAGGGTCAATCATTCCGAAACCTAGTGGTAGGTCACATTTAGGGAAATAATATTCCAAGGATCTTATGGTGGGTGCATTGAATAAAAAAAACATATATATATTTGGAAGCTTCTTTCTATGTATTTTCTAGGAAAGATATTTTTGCACGTACGCACCTTTAAATAAAGTAATGGAGTAGTTTGGAATAATTGCAATACATTTAGAAAGGATGAAAATGATATAAATATACTTTTGACTCCAATTTCCTTAGTAAAATACTTTTGAAAACATTAAATATATAAAATAAAATATTATTATTTTAATTAAATATATGAATCTAGTGTAGTGCGTGTGGCCTTTGGAACACTAAGAATGTGGGCGATTCCCCCCGCATCTCCCTCCCACAAAGAACATAAATTATATAATTTTTTATTTTTTTATTGAAGTAAAGTAATTTTAAAAAATAAAAAAATATTGGAATACAGTGAAATTTTGAATACAAATATTAGCTGTAAATTACATATATATAAAGAAGGAATATTTTAAAAATAGTATTTTGTATTGTTATTGGAGACACATATATATAAAGAAGGATTATTTTGAAGTACAATAAGATCATTTAGTTTGACATGTCTCACAAAATTTACTACCTACTACCTCATCTAAATGCAAGGTTCTATCTTTTGACTATGTTTACCAATTGAGTTGTTTTCTAATTTCTTGTTTTAACAATATGAGAATAATAACGTTATTCCTTTCAACTCACAAATTAAGTTGGGTTTGAGTTTATGTGTCACTGCCATGGGAAGGTATTGTAGCACAAAGTGGGATTGTGTGGTGGACACATACCTTCATTTGATAAATACTTGCAATGATCAACTATGAATAGTTATAGCACTCAAGATCAACAAAGAGCCAAATAGACTAAGCAAATTTGTGTGGTGTTTGTTGCATCATTATTGTTAATTGGTTTTTAGCTTTTAGTTGAAATCAAGTTTATTGTTTATTCTTTTTGTGTTGTTTGTTTAAACATTTAAAAGATAAACCATAAGTTTGTTAGGTCAAGTCAATATGCATGATAAAGATTGTCAAATGAAACGGATTACATTTGCATTCCAATGTTGCAATTACAACAAATGAGAAAAGAGAGCCATATGTGTACAAATGTAATCTTTTATTGATAATCATGAAGTATATGTGTCCCTCACAGGCCAAGGGACTAACTTTACTTATTCAATGAAAATAAAGAAGCAATTTATACATGAATAAGTAAAACAAAATGTCCATATAAGAGTGGAGACCATTCATTTCCTGAGAATGACTGGTTGTGAAGTTGCCCTCTTGTCCTGTTGCTGCTGCCCTAAGCTGCTTGTGTCCTTCTCAGCTCCATAATGATCCTAGCTCCTGCATCTAGAAAAGCAATGATATTAGAGCAATGCTCTAAGCAATGAAAGATCTGAATTTTTACATGAACACCTACCTCTGCATGTATAAACTAATCCATAAATGCATTAAATAAGTATGCAAACCTTGGATGTCTTGGAAACACTGAAGTCATCAAACACATCCAAAATATGCATCTATTTTTCTAACTTGTTTGCTTCATGTGCAGATTTAGGACAAGTATTGTTACTGTTCTGATTCAGTTAAATGCAACATGTAGGGTAAATGTGGCTACCACGAGGGTAGAGCTCAGTGTGCTTTGAGAAAAATAGGAAATTGAGCAACTTGATCAAATATATACCTGTTATTAATGCATTAAATCAATATGGAATCACACCAGTTGATCAACTTTCATTATCAAATTCAAAAGATGCATAAAGTTCAATTATGCATCTCTTAAATAATGAAGGAGAAATCAAATCATGCCTGAAACCATCATGAGGCATGCGGGGCAGCAAGAAGGAACAAAGATAATCATGCATCGCTACATGAGATACACTGTCCAATTCATCTCACTTCAACCTTATTGGGCAGGCACACATCGCTTAGGATGGTGAGCTTTCAGGTCACCACCATAAGTGACATATGGCTGCCTAATAGGATTAAAGAAAAAGGAATCAAATAGTGAAGATATGGTGGAAAATGAAATCCATGATTTGTTACTGATAATGACCTTTCATAGTTGGCAATGGTAGTCCCAAGTGAATAATGAGGACAACACAAAACAAGGAGGTTGGGTTCCTCAAAATAAAATGATCTCATGATGGGACAACAACAATCAAAGTCATCATGAAATGAAAAGAGATAGCCACAATCATCATGAAGCTTATAATATAGTCTAGAGAGTAAGTAGGAGGCGCCATGAAAGTAACAATGAAGGGTGAGGATTGGGGCAGTCCAAGAGAAAAAATGCAACAAACATCTCATAAGAGGACAACAACATTGAGTGCATGTTGCAGGGCAGCAAGGGGAGTTGTCATGAGTATTCACAAACAACTACAATGCACATTGATAAAAAATCAATGTCATCAAGGTACGGTCATTAAGGGCAGCCTTTGACAAGGTTTTTTTGGTAATCATGTCAAGGGAAATCAATACTATGCAAAAGGAAACTCAATCTTAAAATGACAATGGCTATTTGGCATAATGGTAGAGGGTAATAGGACTCATAACATTGTTTACAGTCATATATGGAAAACATCATGCACCTAGTGCATGTTCTCAAATCATTATAGTGGACTTTGAACAATGAAGGGCAACAACATGACAACAAGACATAGGCCTACTCCTATTGACAAAACAGAGTTCAAGTGAAGAAGTAGATTGTGTAATGAAGAGCAAAGTCTTCAATAAAGTTCACAGTCATGTTTTGAGATCACAGGTGGACAGTGATCAAACTCACGTGAAAGTCAGAGTCTTCACAATTGCAAAGTCACAACAATGATGGAATCCTCATAGTGCCTATAAGTGTCATGAATGCAAGACACAGAGAGGCCAAGCATAAATTAAATATAGCCCTGTTCCTTAATAGAATGAGTATCAAATGCAAAAAACATAGTGGTGGTTGGAGCTGTACATTAAGCTCAAGAATCTCAAACCCCAAAATGACACAAGAAAGATGGTCACAATTTAGAGATATTTGGGGGTTGCAAGAACTCAACTATGGATAGATGTGGGGATATAAATAGCCCTGAGCTGAATTCACAGAGCTAGTTGGGTAAAGGAGATCCATATAGTTTGGTGAGTGAAAGCATGAAACAAGAATCAAGTTGGGTGGAAAATTGTCTTAATGGTGGGGAATTACAATTAATGTCAAATGAATTAGAAGGAGCAGTGAACTTTGAGGATCAAATTGACATATCAGATTCTTTCCAATTGCAAGGATCTAAATCTGAAGTTAAATGATAGCAAAATTCTCCATCATAGGCTATCTTATCAAGCAAGAAAACAAAGCACCATACTCCAACCAGGCTGGTAACCCCAGTGGCCTACCCTTTCACTCTTATTAATCCCTATGGTGTACAAGGGGATATTACAATCCAAAAAAAATTGTTTGAAGTTGTAAGGAAAATTAGATGCGAAAACAACTCTCCTAACGTCAAAACCTCAGGGAAGAATGTAGAGATACCTTTTAAAATTACAATTACAGTCTAATTAAGATGCACATGAAAGAGATAACAGAAACATAGTATTTGACACACACATATGGACACCAGATATACATGGGAAAACCCTCATGGGAGAAAACCCACCACACCAAGAGAAATCACTTTGTATTACAGTAATGGAGATTACATACAAATATCAAACTTATCTTTCTGATGTCATATTTTAGCAGGTTTCACAATGATCAATCTTGTACAGGAACCTTCAAGTTACAATCTTTATAGAATAGAAATCACTCTGATTATACAACCACACAACAATCTGTCGATCCTTCAAACCATCTAACCATTGAACCAGTCACACTCTACAATCACAGAGTATAACCATGTCGCCCCTGTCTGTCGAGCTTCCTCTCTGAAAGGCCACAACGAACTATCTTCCAACGGCTCATTCGACTTCTCTGATTGGTCCACAAAATGCCACATAGGAAAGTCTTCACACGGTCAAAAGGCTTCAATCTGTGTTGGCATGTCAATGAGACACTAACCGTGTCTCCCTGATGCCACACAGCTTAGCATCCAATATCGCCAAGAGTTTTCCATCGATAAGAGGTTCCACCGAGCTTACAACCGTTGCATCGACTTCAACATTGCTATCAGAAAGACTTACCACTCGCCAAGAGGTTACATCGAGACTTCTTAAGTTACACTGAAGCATCCAATAGTCGGCAAGACATACTGCTATCGCCAAGACATCACAGCGAATACTTCATGTTAATCCAAGTGCATCCACCAGTCGGCGAGACTCATCACTTTCGCTAGGACTTCATACCGAGGTCCTAAGTCATACCGAAACATTAGCATTTCCATCGGCATCCATCTATCGCTAAGACATTCAATTGTCGCCAAGAGGTTTCACCGAGATCTCTTATGTTACTCAGAAGCCATACTACTATCGGCAAGACCCCACGAGTCGCCAAGACTTCATATCGATCACCTTGAGCTACTCTGATGACTACAGTTGTATCCCGTCGGCGTGACATTCCATTCTCGTTGAGACTTCTCCTCGAGACCTTTGGGTTAACCCCGAGTGAATACTGTCGGTGAGACATTACTATTGGTAAGACTTCTTACCGAACACCCAAGACTTTCCCCGAAGGCTTCAACATAAAACACTGTCAGCGAGACTTAGCTATTGCTAGGACTTCACCCCGAACAAAGCCTTTCGGCCAAGGGTCTCTCCGATATACGATAGAATGGCCTGTCGGCCAAAGATCTCCATGGGCGGTGAGAGGTTATACCAAACAAAATGTCACAGCAAAGACTCCAATGTGTAACCGTTTGTCAAGACTTCTACAAGGTCACAACAACCTGTACAAAACATAAGGCTACAAATCTGCTCATCGGCCAGGCATAGAATATGTCACCGACTTGGCTCCAATAGAGGTTTCAGCCTGTGGGATTGAGACACACATTTCCAACAATCTCCCACTTGACAAAGATCACACAAGTACCTCCAGAGCACAACAAAACTTACTAAAAATCATGGGCATTGAGGCCCATCGAATTGGCACACCACCTGAACTTGTTTGTGCTCACTGACTTCGTCAATGCATCTGCAACATTCTCCAGAGTATCAACTTTTTCCAAACTGACCTTTCCATCCTCCACCATATCTCGTACAAAGTGGTATTGTACATCTATATGTTTCGTCCTGGCATGGAAAGTAGGATTCTTTGCCAGACAAATTGCACTCTAACTATCACAAAAAATAGTTATTTGCCCTGCATCAAAACCAATGTTAGAACACAAATGTTTTAACCAAACTGCTTCTTTACAAGCATGAGTAGCTGCCATGTATTTAGCCTCTATAGTGGACAAAGTGACTACAACCTGTCGCTTACTCATCCAATTCACTGCACCACCATTCAACATGAAAGTATATCCACTGGTGGACCTCCTGCTATCAATGTCCCCTGCCCAATCAGAATCCACATAGCCTCGAATACTAAGAGTCCTCTGTGATTCAACCAAGTTCATGGTAACACAAAGTGAAATCATGCCCTTCAAATATTTGAAAAATCTCTTTACAATATCCCAATGTGTCCTTCTAGGATTAGCCATAAACCGACTAAGAACTCCCACAGCTTGGGAAATGTCTGGCCTTGTACAGAACATTGCATAAATAAGACTACCAACCGTACTAGCATGGGGTACACTTGTCATGTCCTCCATCTCA